>OY757922.1:10198884-10308884 GCA_963585895.1 Sepioteuthis lessoniana
TCCGTTCATTTCTTTTTCGTTTCTTCTCTTGTGATGTATATATATATATATATATATATATATATATATATATATATATATATATATATATATAGGGTACAGAAGCAAAATATAGAATAATTTTTAAAACGTTTTTTGGAAAACTAATTAGTCCAATTTTTGAAAAAAAAAAAGTGATAAATCTAAATTTTCATGATTTGCTCTATTCTTCAAGCACGTTTTCATTAAAATTCAGCCCAATATGAGTGAGGAAGAAAAGAAACGACAAAGAATCTCTGATTTACTTAACACCGAAACCAAGCCAAAATATTTCAGAAATAATTAAAGTTTCTTTGTCTACCGTGTACAAAGCAAAGAAAAATTTATTCAGAAAAAGTGTGAAGGTTTATTGAACAAAACCTAAAAAAAGGCTTTTTAACTGCTCTACCTTCAGGGGTTTTAGAAGGACAGCACATTGCCAATAACTAAACACGCTGATGTATTGAAAATCCAAAAGAAAACTGTGAGGACAGCAATTAAACATGTTTTAAAACTGAATCTTCAGGTTGAGATACATATTTAGAGAACCTTGCTTCTTCGTCCTTCTTTCACGGAAAACTGACACAGAGCTGGTTCTCAACCCTAGAGTGATCTCCGGGCCAAAACAGCATGACTGACTGCTATCATTGCTGATTGACCACTGACATTTTTTGGGGGAGAATGAAGATAAAAGAAAAAAAGCCTCATGTTGTGCAACAAAAAAAACACAACATTTTTTCAGGGAAATATTTCTCTATTTTGGCCTTCTAAATTAACGCCCTTGATTACGCTATATTGGGCATTTCAGAAAACAAAATAGATATGCAACTCCCCTTCAAAATATTGGTTCGTTTAAGTTAGACATTGAGATAGAAGGGAATACAGTGTCTTAAGAATTGAACGCTTGCAAATCGTTGCGAAGGTGGGTTGATACAATAGTTTTTAAAAAATGGCAACCATGTTAAGTAAATTTACTCTTTTGTGTATATCTTCTTGTTTGGTTGTTTATTATTAAAATTAAAAATAATCTTGTTCGAAAATTGAGGCTTTTATTCTTACACTAGGATATTCCTAATTTTGCTTCTGCACCTTTTATATATAATATAATATAATAATGAATAAATATATATATTAGTTTATATATATATATATATATATATATATATATATATATATATAATAACATGGAAGCTTATCTATATATATATATATATATATATATATATATATATATATATATATATATATATATAATAACGTGGAAGCTTATCTGCAAACTCTAGTTTCATGCTGTCTTTATGCAAAAATCTTCAGGCAGGTAATTGTTATATAAAGACGGTCACAAATAAGCATCTATGCTATCAAATATATATATAAACTAATACATATTTTTGTATTATTACATCGTATTATAACTATATCAGAGATATTGAGCTCTCTCCAAATTATACGGCATTTGGTCTGAACACAGTTGTAATAAATATATATATATAAAAGAACAGATTTTGCCTAAAATTAGTCCTCGATACTATTATAGCAGAGCTCATATATATATATATATATATATATATATATATATGAACACAATGAATTTGGTAATTAAGTTTCATATTTCCTCAATATAAAGACGACAATCCGAAAATTGTGAAAAACTCATAAGACTGAAGTAATTGACTTAATAGGTTTCCACCCTTTTTTTTTGACAGGCATTTAAAATTGTCGTAGAGTCTTGAAAATTTACTATGTTATTGCTATACATCTTATTACATGACGTACCAAATTTTATGATTTCAGGTTCAAATAAACAGCTGCAACAGGAATTGAAATACACCCTACTAAATCCTGATTGTTACACCTGGTGAATTTCAAAAAAAGCAATCTGGACTTGAGGACACTTTAGAAGAACGATATGCAATAAAATTATGTCTTATATTTGGAAAAAGGGCCACAGAAACGTATGGAATTCTTCAGACTGCTTTTCGACCGTCTTGCATGAATCAAACATCAGTTTTTGAGTTGCATAAGAGATTGAAGGAAGGCAAGGAATCTGTGAGGAATGTTGAGACGTGTGGGAGGAGTAAGGAAGTCAATACACCAGAGTTGATTGGCCAAAGGGTTAGGGTTAGGGTTACTATGTTGAAGTTTTATGGGATTTCAGGAAGAGATTCCGTCGGAAGAGGCCAGTACTCTTGAAATCGAGTCAGTGGCATTTCCACTAGGACAATACACCAGTCCAAAACTCTATCCTTGTCCCAGACTATTTGACCAAGATGGGCATCAAGACAATAGTCTAAATGCAGTAAATGATAAAACTTTTCTGTTATTACTTCTCTATTTTTTTTCTTTCAAAGTACATTCACTAATTTTCTTTCTTGTTTCTCTTTCCGGTTTCCGCTATTTATTTATTTATTTATTTATTCCTTTGTTCACAATTCTTTTTTTTATCATTATTTGTTAATTAGATAAATGCAAATGATTCAAAACATTTTTATCCACCTTCTTCAGTTTTTAATACAGTCATCATCCATTAATTCTGCAATCGAAGCACTTTTTCTTTTCCACTCTCCATTTTCTTGTTGTTTTTGTTGTTGTTGTTGTTGTTATTATTATTATTATTATTATTATTATTATACTATTTTGAGTGTTTTTCACTCCGGCGTAAGCTGATGGTTTTCTCCTCGAGTCTGAGTCATAGCAAGTCTCCTTAAGTCCCCTTCAGTCTCCAGTACATTATTATTATTATTATTATTATTATTATTATTATTATTATTATTATTATTATTATTATTCTAAAGGCCCTAACTCATCATTATTTTCTTCTTTGATACTTGCTATTCTTCTTCTTCTTCTTTTGCTGCTGCTGATGCTGCAATTACTGTATTTTATTTTTATTTTCAAAGACACGTGTTTGTTTCTTCTTTTTTTAATCTCTTTTATTTGTTGTTTTTGATCGTTGTCTTTCATTTTTCACATCAATAACAACCTATATTCTCTCTTTCATTTATTTACTTTTCTCTTTTTTTCTAACTCTTTACTCTACTTCTTTCATCTTTTCTTTTCTTTTTTATTCTTCTGTTCTTTTCTCGTCTTTACCAACAAAATCAATTTTCTTCATTTCACCCTCTTTCCCGAAACACTGCTTATATTTACCTTCTTCCTCAATTCTCTTTTGTCCCTTTGCTTTGCCTCTTGTAGACTTCAGTTTCTCTCACCTTTATCAAGCAGCTATCATGTGAAACATTTATCCCGTGCCCTCTGATCACCTAACATCGTCTTTAAAACCTTCGTCATTAGATTTATCTGGCTTCGACACGGGGAACAACACGAAACTCATTAGATCGTCGAATCTTAAAAGAGGCTTCTTGACGACAATACCCGAAAGGCTCAGTTCTTCTTTTTTTACTACTTATAACCCAATTCCTTTCTTCAAATCAATTAAGCTAAAAATCGTTTTTTTTTTTCATCAACCACATAATTCTGAGTTCGTGTGCCTCGACAGATGTACGTCTTAAACGTGATTTTAAACGAAACTTAAAAACGCAAAGAATTTCACAAAGGACAACCTATAAAAAAGATGAAGAAAATAATTGGTGGATAAAAATACCCTATCAATAAAATAATCCCAAATCTAAAAATTCTCACTCCATCCAATTATACAACTAATTCTTTTAAGCGGCAAAACGTAATACAGTGATTCGATTACTGGTTTGTTAGCTTATACCTCCACGATTATCAACAGACGTCTGTAGCGCAAGGGTACAAAAAACATGTAACAACTCCGTTCTAAATCGACTATGAGTGTAGCACTGCGCCTTAATTTCTAGTCGAATCCCCGTTGTAACCACGCCGTGAGGAAAATCACGAACACATAAAAGACGTCTGTTGGTTCGTTTCATACGAAATTTATTTGCAACTACCCCTCTTAGTAGTCTCAGAAGAGAGAAAAACCAGAGTATAAGCTAAGTCAACCGCTTAACATTGATACAGCAAGTAGAAATAAACGCCTTGATACGAGAAAGACGGACACAGTCCTTGATATTCACTTTTCGTTTTCTGTTGTAGTTTTTGGGGCCCCATCTTCACCGCTCCACGGCTAGTCTCTAACTAACTTTTTTTTGTTCTTTTCTATCCCGCGTCCACCTTACGGTTTTCCTATTGGGGTTTCTTTCAACCAACAACAGCCCGTTCTCCGATTTGCTCCGGATATATTTCTATTTCTAACTTGGGCGTCTGCTGCAATGCTGACCTAGATTTGAAGAACCTCTAGGTCTAACTAGGAAACAGCTTCCTACTTAAGCAATCAACTAGAGTCCCTATATATACTACAGGCTCAAAACTGCAATCTTCCTCCTGGTTACTGATAAAGTAAACAAAAGTCATTCATTCAACAACGTGAGAATGTTGTTGTGTGTAACTTATGAAAAACCTTTCAAAGCTGCTCGAATAACTGAATGCCCTATCGATGCGTACGCTGACTATATCTTTTGTGGAACGGTAAGATTTCAACAAACCAGTGAGGGTCCGGTTGCAGAGCTCTTGTGAGTATAGAGTATTCCTTCATTGGCATTTTCCAAGGTCTATTCCAAGCTTGAGTTGTCGTACCTCATCTCATCATCTTGTCCTACCATCGGAACGGATATCTCTAACCCTTTCTCACTACCTCTCCCTATCATCCATCGCGTCTGGCAGGTCTTCAGGACTACACCCCGTATCCTCACAGATCTGTTATGTGTAGGTTCGACCTGGTCGCCCTGCTTTTACTCGGCCATGTGAAGGGGTCGATAGGAATACATAACTTATGAACTCATCCCTACCTAATACGGTTAAATAGATCGGTTTGAAGATTATTTTTATGATGGCTTATAATTATTCATCAATAACGTTAATTTGCTAGTGTGACGTTCTTCTCCATATTACCTTCAATACTCTGGATGGCGAATGTGTCAGATATATGCTGAGGCATGATAAATTGCATGACAGTGATTACGATAGCCTAGCAAAGTCTGAGAAACTCAGTTTTCGTTCATTCATTTGTGGTAGTCACGTCCGCCTTTAAGAGATAAAAATTCCGGTAATTTGGGACTAAAGATTTGACAGTAAACTCGAGTAGTTTGTGACATAAGTGAAACCAGATCCACATTAGCGGGGGTAGGCAATATTTTATCAATGAAATGTGACTCTTTCTCTTCATCAAATGCCTAAAAGGTCATCCTTCTTGAGACTTCAAAAGAAAATGTATGTCCTTCCCCTATTCCTCTGCAATAGACAGGTATCACTAACAATTCAATTAAACATCAGTTATTTGTTTACACACATCGGTCATTTGTTTATATACAAATGATCAACAACTTCTATTTCAAACAATTCAGCGTAAGTCATTTATTTGCGCACAGTTAAATGATCAAAGAGTACTATTTGACCCTATCAGGTGTTACCACTCCCCGCCAAATTGGTCCTGAGGGCAATGGCAATGAAGCAGTACTCTGCACTCCCCAAAACTCCAGCATTACTGAAGCTTCACCTACAGATTGTTTAGCGTCAAATCAGGATACACGTTGGGTGAGGGATCTTGCCTCTCTGCAAAGATGAAGTCCATGAATTCTACAACTACAGGCGACTGGGCTACTTTCCATATGCAATATCGAGTTCAGGTCGGTAATTTACGAAGCTTAGCTTAGTTTGACACTTGACCAGTAATATGCATCGCCTAGTAAGAATTCAATTGATTAGTAATGCTTTGATAATAACAAGACCAATCAAGGTGCACCTGTTAATGTATATATCTATTTACCCAAACCCTCTGCTACAGGAAGGATCTTGATACAAGGCCATTTTTTTAGATGAGTAAGGTTGACTTGACTTCAGTTTTCCTATTCCTAAATTTGTTTCTTACGCAAGTCTTAAGAACCCAGTCTGCCCAGGTAGATACCCATAGATCGGGAGAGGTATAGATTCTTGTTTTTTCCAAGTGTGTTAAAGCAAAGATTAACACAATCAGTCAAAAGAAAATGTAAAACCTTAAAATAAATGTGAGTGTTTTTGTTTTTGTTTTTGTTGTTTTGTGCGGGGAGAGAGTGATCAACGCGTCTTTCGTATTCTTCTGTCATTTGCATCAAATGAGAACATTTTTCTTACACTTGATTATAAAAAAAAGCTAATGTGAAATCGTTTTCATTGTTTTATTTATTACTTCATTTTCTGAGGAGTTTACATTTGAAAAATAAAATGTTATAGATTTGAAAGTTCGAAAAATGGTATGATTTTCATATTCATACTTGTTTCGATTAAATTCATCAATTTATATAAAAATGTTTAGTGTTCTCGTTAGACGTCAAATTGCTCTTAATGTAAAGGGTTGGTCAAAATGACCTGGTATATTTGTCGTTTTAATAAAAGCAAATCAGAATAAATAATGAAAAAAGTGGTTTTATTTTCCAAGTGTACATATGATGCCATTTTTTTTTTATTTTAAATATTACATCAGTCAAATGTTTAGCGTTATTGTCAAAACACTGACGAAGACATTCGCGAAGTTGTCTTTAACTCGAAAAATCAGTTCATGTTGAATGGGAACAATGTCGTTTTAATCATGTGTAGCAAGCCCAAAGTGCACATGGAATGCTCTTTGCGTTGGAGTTACTGACTCATTCTAGATAAACGTTTCCATCATGAAAGCGCGATGCTGGCCTGTTTAATCAATATGGGTAATCTGAAACAAAATAAAACAAAATGGCATCTTATGTACATTTGAAAAATGAAAATACTTTTGTCATTCTAATTTGTTTTTATTAAGCCTACAGAAATGTCAGATCAAGTTGACCAACCCTATACTAGAAGTTGTACATGTTTATACTATTTTTTGGATTTAAAATCTCTCTTGGGGCGCTCGTGGCGTAATGTTGATAGTTGTAGAAAGTGAACCCGACTACCTAAGTTCAAATCCTGAAGTAGGTGGGATGTATTTTGCATAGAGTCAGTAACCTTAGGAATTATATGAATCCAAAAATTCTCCTTCCAGAGGGTTTACCGGGTTCTTTAACCTAAAAATGGCAACTGGATAAAGAGATAGAAAAACCTGAATGTAAATCAATCATAGACTTGGAGTGGGATGGGATCTTTCAGGCACCACCGGCTCAAGACACGCAACATGAATAGTAGTACCCAGTAAAAAATGAAACCACTTCCTCCATCGCTCTCTCTCTCTCTCTCTCTCTCTCTCTCTCTCTCTCTCTCTCTCTCTCTCCATATATATATATATATATATATAATACAAATCTCTTCTCTTGAACTGGACGCTCCGGCAGCCGATAAGTGTATATGAATATATATATACCTAGGCTTACAATGAGATGACGATAGCAAAGGGGTAAGATGTCTGACTGACAAAAAAATCGGCCGCGTCTCGATTCCAGCTTGATATATATATATATATATATATATATATATATATATATATATATATATATATATATATATATTGTCATCCACAGACTGTTTTGTTGCATCACAACACATCAGTGGGGTTAGATACTGGGACGCTTGAAGCTGAGATCGAAAACCGCCTAACTTTACCTTAAACTTTGTATCTTACCGCTCAGCAAGCGAACCACGTCAGCTCGGGAATTATTAGGCATTATGTAGTAGCTTCCGTTTCTTTATATTTTTGCCTTATCGGATATCAGAGTGCTCAATTTATTAGAAAAGTTATTCCATCTTTTCAAATCATTCGTTATTGTGCTAACGAATGATAAAACACGATAGAAAAATATGAATCACCATATTTGACGACGGCTCCAAACACATTCGTGCCTTTCTTTCAAATAGAGGAAAGTTCTTGCTGAAAACAGCCTCAAAACCTGATAGAGGTTAGTGTCATAGCTTGGACATATGTTTGATGGCTTTTGTTTTTTTTTGTGTGTGGGGGGGATTTTGTATCTTAGTAGAGGATACAGTCAGCTTATACTTAGCCTCAATGAGAATATTCAGGAGTCTATCCCTGTGAATCGCGGACATTATCATAGAAAAAGCGACATTTTTATCATACGGGTTAGGGTCTTCATCTTTATTATTATGTTCACAACGTTTCGGTCAATGCGTCCTTCGACCTTCTTCTGGGGTTTCGTGTCGAACTTGGGAGTCTACGCGGAACTTCGATCCTAATCCCCTAATTTAATCTACAGGGATAGATTGTTCCAATTCTGTATGGTTGGTAAAGTGAGTAATTTTAGGATTTTTAATGCCAGAATTGTATTTCTGGGATATCAGTTTTCTTAAGTTCCCTCTCATCCTCTATCTTCTTTTTCACACATCCTGGTATGACAGTGACGAGACGTTTTGTCAAGTTATATGGTGTAATGTTAATTGTCGAAGGAAATTGACAAAGCACAAATCCTGTACTAGCCTTTTTGAATTTCATGTCGTGCTAATGCTCTTATTCGCAATCCAGCAATAGGGAAATAGTGAGGCAGACTGGGTTCTCTAACCTTGATAAACCAACCGATCTAAGAGTAGGAAAACTCCGAATTCTGACCTGTTAATCTCATCTTCAAAATTTACTTTGTGTCGTTTCTTTATTTTGCAGAGGAGTTGGTATATATACACATGAGAATATCGAATTCAACTATTTATTCAGTTTGATAGGAAATACCGCTTTTGTAACGGTTCTTTTTCTTCTTTTTAGGTGGGAAGGATTTCATCCTCAACACATTGATTGCAGTTGTTCTACAGAATCAAACGTGGATTCACTGCCTTGACAATGGATTGCACTTACCAACTTCAAACAGAAATACCCCAACATCAATCCCTAAAGAATGTATCGGCTATAAACATTATAATAAAAATAGATGAAGTAAATAAATTCAAAATTCTGTAATTATTAAAATATTTTATTTGAATGTTGAATCAACTTTCCGATATTTGCTTAAATTTAGGTAAAAGAAAATGAATTTATTTTGGATCATTAAAAAATGTCTCATTAAATTTGACAGAAAGTCTACTTCCAGACAAAGTAACAAGAAACTATATTTATTTTTGAAATTAGTTTTTCCAAATATTTCTAAATATTCATATTTATTTCTCGATATATTTTGTTAGATGTATTGTAATATAATGGCCGAAGGATTTCGGTTCATTCTTTTGGGTTTAGTTAGGCTGAGAACCTTTCGGCTCAGTGCATGGGTTACTTAGGTGCTACATTAACGCAGGTGTTCATGCGACCGCGTGCGGGCAGAGCGGACGTGTCACTCAGAGATGTCACAATAGCCCGAGATGAGAAACGGATGCTTGCGAGTGCGAATGACGTCACGCACGGGAAGCACGCGGAGGATTTGGGGAGTTTTTTAAAAAGTCAGTTAGTTGACTCGGGGGAAGACGGTTGGTTTTCGCTTGCTCGCGGAGACCTTTGTGGCGTGTTTGGGGTGGGGGCAGATGAGAAAAACCAGAATAGAAAGATTACGCCTCTCTCTCTCCTTCTGTCGAAGAACCTTTAAACTCAAAGGTAATAAAAAGTTTCGTACCTGAACAAAGAAGTCGTCAAGTGTTTTTCGTGTTTCAAGATTCCTATGTTCTATGTACTATCTTTATGGACTTTCGATGTACGTTTTACACATAGCCATATCATGGCTATGGTGCAGCATGTTTTTCGTTATATTAGACAATTCTAATTTCAAACGATATGCTCTATAGTTAGCGATTCTGAGAGACGTTGCAATAGACACTTTTATTTTGAAATGAGGGTCCTAGTTTGTTTGGTTTTCTTTTTATTTAAGGATGTATAAAAGTATATAAAAAATAAATATATTCTTCTGATTTTCATCAACAAATATTTTTAACGCAAGTGTAGACACATTTATTCTCAAAAATGTTTATATTTTCAAACAATATATATTGAGAGATCTACGAAGACCGGACGAATGTATATAGACACTTATATTTTTATAGTTCTTTTTTTTTTTTTTAAATACATCTTATAATTCTACAAACTTTAGACGTGACAAGTGTAAATAGAAATATTATATTCTCAAAGATATTTACTTAATATTTTCAAGCACATCATATATTCTACAAACTGAGGAGATCTGACAAATGTATATAAACACGTGATTTTTCAATGACATTTGCTTAACATTATCAAACAAAGAATGATTTGAACGATCTTCTGACATGACAAGTGTTAAGAGAAACCGGTATTTTCAAAGATCTTTATACAATATTCTAAAACAGATGATTAATTCAATAACGATCGATTGACACAAGAAATGCTTATAGATACGTTTATCTTCAAAGATGTTTATTAGATATTTTTTCAACGAAACATTTATTCAACAATCTGCAGACATGACAAATGCATATCGAGACGTTTATTTTTAAACAACAGACTTAATTCAATTTTACAGCGATATAACTTAAATAATTTTTTTTTTAATTTTTTCCACGACCTACCCAATTAAATTATTTACACTGACATGTAGAATCAAATAGAAACCTTTATTTTCAAAGAACTTGCTATATAACCTAGCCGTGAACAGTAACGGGTATGTCCTATTCCTCATAAACACGTTAGACACTATTGTGAAGGGAGTTTGTTTGCTGACTGTTCAGCGGACTGTCTAACTTCCGTGCCGGACGTTTAATGCTCCATGGAAGACTTTTGGGTGGGCGATCTGCAACATTGACACCTTTTGTCCCCTTTGTATAGCTCTGGACCTTGCTGTCCAGTTTAAGCTATAATCAGGCATATGTGCCTGAACCTAGATTTGGGTCCAAGTTTTGCTAGGCTCATCAGGTCCCCACTTCCTATCCCCGAAATCCACACTTTAATCGACCTTAGGGTCATTGACCTTATGTCAAGTCCTGTCTGGTGGAAGAAGGCGACAAATATCGTGTATTATTGCTGACTAATTAGTCACCACTAGCAGCAGGTATCTTCTTCATATTGTTTGCGAGGATTGTATTGGTTTAATGTTATGAAAATTTCCATTTCATTTCCAACCTCCGTTTTAGTTAATTCTCATTCAGTAACTTTTGTTCGGTAACAAGAGAACTTTATTCAGTTATCAATAGAAACACAATGAAAACGCACAACTATATTTATAAAAAAATATTGTTTATATAAAGAACGAATACAAATGTAAATAGACACCTCTATATTCAAGTAAGAATATTTATTCAAAGACTTACAGGAACACTTTTAGAGTTCTGCCCTAACATACTAAATGTTATTTATTTGCTTAATTTCACAACCATGAGCAGGTCAGCTTCTTGATGGGGTGCAGTTGGTTTGAATTCAGATTTATTATTCTTCTACACTAGTTACCTTATTGTTGGGGTATCCCCTATAAATGGACTCGTCCTCATGTGACATATACCGACTGAGCTCTTTACTGCGCAGTCTAAGTCTTAGTCTCGATCCGGCTCTTTGGATTATTATTTCAGTAAGTTATTTTTTGAAAAACCACCGTTATTTTTGTTGTCATTGTTATTGTTAAATTTAATGGAGGTGCCCGTGGTGTAATGGTTATCGTCCTTGGAAATGGACACGGTCACACGAGTTCAAATCCAGGACGAGACTGATTGCATTTCACATTACACTAATACCCTCGGGAAAGGTATGAATCCAATTATTCTCTCTCCAGCTATGGGTAAATAGTAGGGCAGACTAGGTTCTTTAGCCTTGGTAAGGCAACTAGTCTAGGAGAAGGAAAACTCTGAATTCAAACCTGTTAAACTTCGCTTAAAAATTGACCTTGTGTCGTGTCCTGCCCGAACTGAGTGGTTGGTAAATATGGTTATTGTTAAATTTGATTTGTTATTACTTTGTGACCCCCCCCCTCAAACAATTGTTATTGTTGGTTTTTTTTGATGAGGGTCAAACCTCGACTCAAATTTTGGTTCATTTTTTCAAACGACCACCATCTTGTTATCGAATCATTCGCTGTTTTTTGTTTTTTACATTGCAAAGATCGTCTCGCTTATTTTTATTCAAACGATCATTCAAGTCCCTCTCCTCCTAGTTTCCTCCCGCAACTATGGGGAAGCATAATTTACAAGATTCACCCACGGACATTTTGGAATCGAGATCCTCCCCAATGTCGGAAGAATTACCATTTGATCTTTCTTCCTCATCTAACACAATCCCACCGGCCCCAAAACCACCAATAACAACTGTCACTTGGTCGTCACATTGTGTGAATAAAAAAATCAGCAAGTGACTACGAAAGGGACAGGGTCGAAAAAATATGCAAGTTATTTTAAAGGTGGGGAAAACCTAGGAAAATATTTTTGCCGCAGGAGCTACGCTACCTGGGATGTACTCTTGCTTTCAGAGGAAGTAGCAAAAAAAACTGGCCGGTGGTAATATTACCACTCGTTTCTTCTGGCGGCAACCCGAATATCGAGGCAAACGCAGAATTAAGGTTACCGTATGCAATGTTTCGATGCAGCTGAGTGGAGACGTTCTCGCCGCTTATTTAAGTACATGCGGCGGCGTAGAACAAGTTACCCAGATAACATCAAATACCGGGACGGCACACGGTAACTACGTTTTCATTATGTGCCTCGATAGGGGAGGGTTTACAATATCCCGCACATAATAAAATATCGGGATCAATCGACAATGATGGTCGTTGAGGTCGGGAAACCATTATGTTGATCTTGTAAAAATCTCGTACCCTTCTCCAGAACCTGCCCTCAAAAAAGAACGACTACCACAACAATGACTACTTCTACTGCTACAATGACTTCGCCTGCCACCACAACGATAACAACAGCGACAGATACAACCACAGTACCGACAATTGAAAATATCGAAGACCACCCCAACAAAAAAGATGAGGAAGGGTGGACCCAAGTTACAAGAAAAGGGAAGGGAAAAATTCCCCCCAAAACTCCCCAAATAAAAACAACATTATACCAACAACCAAAACAACAACAACTACTATAATAACAGCAGCTGCCCGTGGTGTAATGGTTACTGTCCTAGGAAATGGACACGGTGACACGAGTTCAAATCCTGGACGAGACTAATTGCATTTCCCATAGCACTAATACCCTTGGGAAAGGTATGAATCCAATTATTCTCCTTCCAGCTATGGGTAAATAGTAGGGCAGACTAGGTTCTTCAGCTTTGGTGAGGCAACTAGTCTAGGAGAAGGAAAACTCTGAATTCAAACCTGTTAAACTCCGCTTAAAAATTAACCTTGTGTCACATCCTGCCCGAGCGGAGGGATTGGTAAATATGATAATAACAGCAGTTAAAACAATGGAAGCAACAGTATCAGCAAAACCACCAGCACTAACAGATAATGAAATAAAATCACCAACTTTAACGAATAAAAAGAAAAAAAGAAAAAGCAACATATCCCGAAAGAAAAACAGGAAGAAATGGACACTTCTACAAACTTAAAAAGGAGAGATAGTGACGATATCACAGGGAAGGGGAGAAAAAAAGCAAAATCACAGACACAAACAGAAATAAAAACACCACCCCAAACAAAAATCCAACGCCCAGCTCAAATTATTCCACCCTCAAAACCAAAAAATACACCAACCCAACCAACTGAAACCCCCTATCCCCAACTTTACATTCTCTTTCATCCATTTCAACTCCCAAGCTACTCTCCCGGTCCCATTCGGCAACTAGAAATTCAATGCCACAATCATCATCATCATCATCATCATCAAATACTAAACATCGGAGCTAAGTCGGCCTCTAAAGACGTCCCACGAGCTTTTAATGCCTTTTATTTTTGTGGAGACACGCTCGAATCATCCACATTAGAACACCATGTCAAACAATCATTACGCCCATTATCAGGACTTAAAACAATTGACCAAAAAGATGTTACAAACCCATATTTATTTAAGTGTGCAACCATGGTGACCACCTTCGTTCGTTCGGCTGGCAACCGAAATAAAGAGCTTAGGCGATTTATTGAGGAAGCCAGTCGGATGAACATAATGCTGGCGGAAATGGAGCACCCTTCTCTCAATGTCATATGAACTAAATGCACGGGCAGGGTCCCGATTTATGTTCATCCCTGTTTTTATAGGTCCCAAAAGTTGCGGTCCCCCATAGATGTCGGTAGAATTTCCAGGGACGGCCGAGTTACTAATGAACTCGGTACCGGTTCCCTGCGTCATACCCTCGGCATCTTCACCCCTGAGGATTCCGGTCCGTAGTCGACAGTGAGTAAGGTAAGTGGTCTGATGGCTTTAAACCATGCCACTTTGAATGTAAGGGGACTGAGGGATTCACACAAGTGTGCACGCTTGTTTGCTGAACTCAAAAAAATGTTGCTGCAGTGCAAGAGATTCATTTCCTTTGCGATGCCGACTCTCGTGTGCTAGAGAACGGTTTTAACGTTTTTTCAGCATACAGCAGCTGCTGTAGTTCTCCTTGCTAATTGGATGCAGCCTTGATGCTGATGTTGACGTTGTTTTTGCAGGTGAAAGGGGCTGACTGGTTGTGGCCGATGTTGCGGTTGAAAGTTTCAAGTTCCGGATGGTTGTGGTTTATGCACCCAATTTCACTGTAGAGAGGGGTTCCTTTTTTCGTCGGCTGGCGCCGTTCCTGGACGATTCGGAGTGGCTAGTCTTAATGGGGGATTAGAATGCGATCCTTGATCCCAAGATAGATAAGGCCGGGAGGGGAGCTCGTAGTAGCCTTATGACTCGTCATGACTTGGTCGACAGGTTTCGGCTGTAGATGTGGACCATAAACTTGTTAGGGTCAGTCTGCGGGCCTAGTCTGACCAGCTACTGGAAGTTCAATACCTCCTTACTGGAGATACGGGACTTCCAGGACCGGCTAGAATCCCTAATTAAGCGGGCGTTAGTAGGGGTGGTTACCGGGAATAGGTGGTAGGTTTCTCTTAAACAAAGGATTAGAAATTTCGCCACCAAGTACGGTCGTCAGCTCAACCTATATACGACCAAGGAGGCGAAATCTATAGAAGATAGAATTTCCCGGGTGGTGGCTGAGGGGGAGGACTCTCTAACCGTAGAGCTAGCTAGGAGGGATCTTGAGCGTAAAACTAGCTAGCGCTACAAGGGATTCGTAGTTAGGTCTAGGTTAAAAGGTGTTCTCAACGAAGCTGTGAAATCGAACGCGACTGAACGTGTGGAAGAAGTGCGAAGGTTTCCTGATCGGTATATCGATTCCGACAGGTCCCCGGATCGGCGCGTGCTGCGAGCGAATCGCGAGATACGTGATGCCTTTTGGGTGCACTTTCGTGATCGCTTTGCCCGCTGTCCTGATCTCCCGCTTCAGAAGTTTGGCAGCTATCTTGCAAACTTCCTCCGCCTCGGGGTGGCTGAAGCGGCTAGTTGTGAGGGTGTGATTACTGAATGCGAAGTTCGTGATGCTTTGAAGCAGGTCGGCCTCAACAAGTCGCCAGGACTAGATGGTTTGCCCTACGAAGTGTACTTGAGGCTACCGCAAATGTTTGTGCCTATTCTGACGGATATGTTCAACCATTGGTTCACCCAGGGAGCCATCTCTGGTAACGTTACCAAGGGCGTGATCATATTGCAGAAGAAAGGAAGCAGGCATGTTTGGGAGGGTTTAGATGATTACAGGCCCATAACTCTGCTTAACACAGTGTTAAAGATTTTGGCCTGGGTCTTGGTGAATTGTTTACAGTTTGTCATTAGCGATCTGATGGGCCCCGAGCAGACCTACACTGTGAAGGGAAGATCGATCCAAGACAATCTGCACTTGATTCGCGAGGTCCTAGAGGGAATAGAAGACGGCACGGTAGCCGTGCTGATCAGTTTAGATCAGTCCAAGGCCTTCCACGGGGTTGACCATCGGTTTTTGACGACTGTTTTGGAGACTGCCGGATTCCAACCGGAGTTCCGCAGATGGATTAGTATGATGTACCACAACCTTGTAATGTTGAATAAGTCGGTGAATGTGGCTAGCTAGACTCACTTAGAACATATAGAACTTGCATGACCACTCCTTCCCCCCACTACCTCATAAAACATCAAGGACTTGTGGCTCCCTTGTATTATACAAGAAAATAAACAGATTCAGTCTTTGTTGGACACGGATCTGACCGAGTGCTGGTTGTTGGCTCACTATTTCCTCCGGCGTCAGCGGGCCATCCCCCTAGGTTTTTACCCCCTTTGGGGGTATGCTGGCGCCTGAGGTGCCCCTAATAAAGGGAATGCCGACGGGACCGTTGGTATGTTTAGAAAATGCCGTGTTCGTGTGTGAAAAGGCCCTGCGCCCAGACCCACCTAAAAAAGCCTTGTGCCGCCCTTGCCCGTTTGGTGGTGTGTGCAACAAATACCCTCAGACTAAGTTTCAGCGAGCCGTTACCAAGAGCAGTAATATTCTTGAGTGTTAAGCTGAGGAGGGGTTTCTCCCAGCTATCGCTTGTGTATGTATTATTTTCCTTCAATATATTTCTTATCACTTATTTCCGATTTGTGTTATCATTTGAACCTCCCCTTGACCATAACGCTTATCTAAACAAAAGAACTAAGTTCTCTTTACTCCGTACCCATAGCAAGAGAAAAATGAGATTAATTCATCACTTCCCTAAGGGCATTATCGCAAAGTGAAATGCAAACAGCTTTTATGTGGATTTGAACTGGAATCGATAATTCCATTTCCCATGACCATAACGTTGTACTAAACACGCCAAACACGCATATACTATTCCAATCAGTATACAAGCAATAAAATGAATATATGGATACAGTCATAACATAAAAATAAATACTTTTGTGTATATGAAGATATCTATGTACGTATGTAAAACATTACTAAATTTAGTTTTGCTTGACACAAAGCAACAATTATCTGCTATAATAATAGTAATTGAATAACAATAAAATATGTTTATAGCTTTGAATTCTGCTGTAATGTAATTCTTCCATGACAATTATTCTTGTCATTTTTATATGCCATCTTTTATACTTTCTTTCGTTCTGTCCCTACTGACACAATATCGCACACCTGCATTTCCCCAGTGCATCATGTCATAGGAAAGGCTTTTTAAGAATAATTCACTCTATGAAGTTGTATTTCAAAAAAGCAAAGGGTAATGATTGATGTTGACGAAATATATCCATTACTTGATAATGGCGAATTGAGTGATATCATTTTGGAAGCCTCTCTGTCTGTATTGTTTATATTTTTAATCAACCTGGCGATACGCAAAAAGATCGATACTCAGATGAAATAAAGCTATTTCAAGTATACAAAGGGGAAACAGAAATAGATATATAGCAGTAAATATTTAAAGAAAAAAATACAGGTTATGTCAAAAGTATCCATTATTGCAAAAGAATGCACCATTACAATAATATTCATTAAGAATAAGGAAACATGGACAGCGAATTACAGGTTACCTAATTAATAGAAATCTGATCTTTCTATAAAAAAGAAATTTTCCACGATATTGTCTTAACAATTCTACTGTGTGTTTGAACTATTTAAACTCCAATGAAATGTTTGAAGCGAAACAATTACAAAAGGATACAGCAGGCTCTTTTAAACAAATACTGGAAGCAGCCCCTTATAAAACAGCAGTTGTACGACGACTTACCTCCCATCTCACAAGATGAGCAAGACATTCTGGGTACTGCTGGTGAAGCAAGAACAAACTCATTAGCGATATTAACCCATGGACTTTCAAACATGGACACGCAAGTATTGGCCGACTAGCAGAAACTTACGTTCATTGGCTTTGTGTGGTTACTGGGTGCTATTTAGAGGACTTATCAATATCAATTGTTTACAGATATGGATAGTTAGAGAAAGTTAAAGTAATCTGTGCCAAGCTTCATAATATGGACAATGATCATTCTAGACAATGTGTATAAATATAAATATTTTAGACACTCTCTCTAAGAATCCATCTCTAACACTCTTACTCTCTCTCTCTCTCTCTCTCTATATATATATATATATATATGTGTGTGTGTGTGTGTGTGTGTGTGTGTGTGTGTACGAGAGTCATTCAGTAAATCCGGCCTGTCGGCTCGGACTGTAGAATATACCGACTGCACTTCTGCAGAGGGGTAAGGACCCCCACTAGGTTACCAGTTGGCCGTAAGTGGTAACCCGTAATTCTTGAGAATGGGATCATTGTGACCAAACAAGTGAATTGGTTGGGGGGTTAGAAAAATAAAATAAATAGAATAAGATAAATTCAAAAAATGCTGCATTTCCCGGAAGCCTTCAGATAGGAAATGACATTCGTGCATGTATGAAAGGTTGATTTCCTGGCACCAAAAAGGAATATGTTCTCACTTCATTCGTGTTGCTGGGACTGAAAGAATCCAGTTATTCTCAGGGTTGCTGATTGGATCCCCTGGTATGATACTTAGTCATATCTGCTGAGAGCAAGCACCCTCAGCTAAAAATACCTTTCAGAAAACACCACTGGACAAAATGACAAAAAGCAAACTTTTACCACCGAAAAACATACCTCACTGAAAAATACCAACTGACAGAATCACCGACATTGACTCACCACCCACCAAAAATATTATTGAGCCTTGTCTAGAAGATGCAACTATTTCTACTAGTTTCTAGAAGGATTTCCAACGTCTAGAGAATAGAATTTCAAACCCTAAAAAAAAGTTGGTGTTAAAAAGTATCTTCATCTCTTTCTTTCTTTCCTTGAATTTTTTTAAAACTATCCACTGACAAAGAACCGACAAGTTAATAGGATAGTAAAAAGAAGTTAGATACCTACAACAACCATGACTACCAGCCAACGAAATAAATAAGCCACAAAAACCTTCTTGGGTCCCGTATGGTCACGTGACGCTACTTGTGCCTTTTATTTGGATAAATGGGTAGACGAAGAGGCACGATCCAATCGGCTGGTCATGTCAAGCATTACCATTTATATTCGTGCTGACAGTAATCTTCAACTTGTTTTTACCATAAAAATAGAAAACCCTATTTTATCTTAAAGGTGCAAATTGGTTGTGGCTGATGGACTAATACTTGCAACAGTTTAACTGCATGCAAACAAATGCGTGCAACAAAGAAAATAGAATTATTATTGTTTAATTGCAATACCTGAAACCACTTACGAGGTTCGTTTAAGAATAATGTTTACAACAAACTATACGCTTACAAAGTATATATATATATGTAAGCTGGGTGAGGCATTAATTAGCCCTCAAGGGTTAATATGCCATAAAAACAAACCAATCTATTTAATAAGGTGAATTTTGCAATAAGATTACTCATAATACGCATATTTTAAGATTTCTTTTATTCAAAAATATTTCTGAATACTTATCACAGCTTCTATTTTAAAGTTCACACTTCGCAGCCAGCAAAAATTTGATGACGGACCTCTGCCCAAGTCTAGATTACATTGTTTTTTTGGTTTTTTATCACTTTTTGTCGTCAAAATAATTATTTGGTCTAGAATAGAATAGCCTTTGCTCTAAAACAATTCCAAATGATGCTGAGAGATTTATGAAAAGAAATTCTGAAAAAAAAAAAAACTGCATTTTGCTTTTTTCGATTGTTTTCGAGGTTTCTTTTATTCCAAGCCTCAGTTCTTTGGCAGGTTTTGAAAATTTTTTTCGAATTCCGTAAGGGAATACCATATTTATCAGTGACACGTTTTGCTCTTTCATAAATGAGATCGTATGCCTAGTCATTTCAAATTCTAATCATATTTACCCGACCCCTCCGCTCGGGAAGGATATAACACAAGGTCAATCTTTAAGCGGAGTTTAACAGGTTTGAATTCAGAGTTTTTCTTCTCCTAGCCTAGTTACCTTACCAAGGCTGAAGAACCTAGTCCGTCCAACTATTTACCCATAGCTGGAGGGAGAAATAATTGGATTCATACCTTTCCCAAGGGTATTAGTGCTATGTGATATGCAACCAGTCTCGTCCAGGATTTGAACTCGTGTCGCCATGTCTATTTCCTACGACAACAACCATTACACCACGGGCACCTCATTTCAAATTCTTATATTCCCACAAAAAAAAAAGAAATAATATTGATATTCTTACCTTCTGTTATTTCCTTCTTGTCTGTCATTTTGGGTTGCTGAATATTTTTTATAGATTACAGGCGTAAACATTAAATTCTAAAAATGGTAGGCGAAACTCTGGACATACACCTACCTAATATAATGTTAATGCTCAGATATACTACATACTCATAAACAAGGTGGATAAATAGCAGATTGGACGGTGAACCATTCTCATCTTCTGATCAAAAAATCGTGTCAACAAAGATTCACCTGAGTCTATGGAGAAATAAAAATAAATAGTTTAAGTTTGACGTTACGACGGTGCTCATTAATCAACAGAGATATAAACAATCAATAATTGATTTCTATACAAAATTTGAGACTTTTCATGAGATAGCAGAAAAACATCCTCCGAAAAACGAATATGAAGATTTCATTACCACCAAGATAGAAGCAACAGCAGAGTGCATTCAAACCAAACTAAGAAACAAATGTTGAGTTTCCTGGAAATCAATATCAGTTAGGGAAAAAGAGATAACAGGCGGAATGCATCCTAACTTAAGGAAAGAAACCCAACAAATGCCAAGGTGTAGAAACATTAATTTCCCGTGAAAATTAACAAACACATACCAAAAGGAACAATTAGAATAAAATCAGGGCTAAATCAATAAAATCGGAAATTCGGCTGAAGATAGACAATCACAAATGGTTTGACAGACATTAAATGAAGTTAGGGGAAAGTTGCAGCAATACCCCACAAGGCACCAACAATATGGCCCCCTGCCTCCCATCAGGAAAACTATCCAAGTTAGACGAACCAGACATGCAGGACACTGCTGGAGAAGCAGGGACGAGCTCATAAGTGATGTACTCCTATGGACCCCCACATATGGCCGAGCAAAAGCAGGACGACCAGCTCGAAGATACATACAGCAGCGTGAGGATACGGGATGTAGCCCTGAAAACTTGCCAGAGGCGATGAACGATTGGGAGAAGAGGAGAGAGAGAGAGGGTCAGGGATATCCATGCTGGCGGCACGACATGATGATGAGGGGAAATTGAGTACCTTGTGAGTAAAACTAAAAACTGCCAGAAGAAATACATCAGAGGCGGATAAACATTTCAAAGACCTGCTCAGAAACTCTCCTGAAATAACATACAAAACTATCCTAATAGTGGTAGACTAGACATCAAACTTGGCCAGTTTTCGGAAGAATTTGACGCAGTATAGAAAAAATTCCAAACGGGAAAACTTCAAGCCTCGACAAAATACCTTTTAAAATATGCTTTAAATATACTGCTTAAAACATTTGGTGCCGGAGGGTGTCGTCACTGATGTGTTTTTCTAGGTTCATTGGAGTGTCTCGTTTCTTCTAAATTAATACTCCCCTCACCAAGTAGAACCTATCAGAAATTATAAGTCCCCGATACGCCCTCTAGTTTTGGCAAAAATGGAAAGAAAAAATATGGCTATTTATTTATTTGGGTGATTATAGACCACTCGTCAGAACTTCTGATTGGTTATCGCCAATAACCAGTCAAATACGCGGCACTTGCTGTTTTAGTTATCTGCGGGGACATTAGCATTCTTTCGACGTATGGATTGTTCTTAATTATTAATTTGCTCAACTCCTGTCTTCCTGTCCAGTACATAGCTTTCGCTAGACAACTGTCTGGTTTTGTGAGTTTTTTTCTTTATTCCCACCTCAAAAAAAAAAAAAAAAAAAGAATTCCCCTCTAGATAAATTCAACTTTTTCCGATTAACTAAAGTTAAATTATATCAGGCATCGATCTAATAAACTTACTATATTTACCATGGCAACAGGATTTTTTTCTCTACCTTATGCCCACACACACACACTAGCTAAAAAAGTCATTTAATTATTTGTAGTAAAACACATCAAAGCGCTCGAAAACAATGATCGGGAAATTTTAAGTTTTTAAAAGAACAATTTTATTGAAAGATTCTATCTTTTTATCATTGGCTAATAAAAACCCTCAATGCAAATGCTGCGTTCTCACTCATATTCAACCTAAAATCGAAAAAATTTCAAGAGAAAACACAACAGCTTTAAAAAGAATCGATCCACAACTTCACAGAATCTTCAAAAACTATAAATTGATAACATAAATCTAACTCTGTTGAATCATTGAAGGAGTATGTGCAAAAAATTTCGAGATATCACTACTGTTCGTAGATTTTTTCCAGGTATTCGATTCCATAAGAAAAGAAAAGACGATGCTAGTGCCACTTGCATAGGGTCTCCGAAAGAAGCAATCACTGCTTTAATGATGCTTCACATACATCCGAAAGCAATGACGTCTTCGAAATAATCGCTTGATTCTAACAATTCATTTTTCGCCATATTTGTATAAATTCTACCATATTTCGCATATTCAGTGTCAATAGTTGTTGTTTTTCCTCAAAGCTTGTTGGCAGAATTTACTTTCGTAATTTCGAAGGTTCTGTTTTTTTTTTTTTCTTTTTTGTTTATTTTTTATCGCTCGATCCTGACCCAGTATCTATTAAATATCGCTTTTTTCAACAATATCTTTGATTTATGAAAAATTGTATTTTCCGTCATGTCTTCTGTTTTGTTTTGTTGTTCTTTTTTCCTTAAAACATATCCCTGCAGGTTTTCCTTCCTTAGTACTTCCACTTGTTGCAATTTCTTTACATATCCTAGATTAATTTCCTCTTCGGGTTTTGTATTTCTATTCGTATTGCTCATAACTTCAGTTTCTGATGGACTAGTTTCGCTCCAGCATAAATTAGCTCGTTTAAGCCAGAGATGTTATCCGTTGATAATTCGTTTATCATTTTAGTTTCCACCTTGACGTTTTGGCAGTCATGGTTTCTAAGGGATGGCAATGTAGACTTTTTTTTTTCAGTTATAATTTTCTTTAATAACTGCAGATTTATTTTGTCTTCTAGTGATAAAATTTGTTTTGTGGCGTTGTGGTTGGCGTGTCGGTTTTCACTAATTTGCGTTTCATTTCAGTTTACACGATCTTGTTTTTCAGTATTTTTGTGTTTCTGTACCGATTGATTGAGCTTGTTGATATTTTCTCCCATTTACTTGTTCGTATATTTCAAGTATCATAAGGTCAGAAAACCAACCTTTCTTGATTTTTATTTTCGTTTGGTCAGGAAATATTTAGATTATTGCATTAAATCTTGCGGATTCTGTCCAAATTTCTATCATTCTTCCTCTATTTCCTTTTTGTGTAGGATTGCTCTTAAAATAGCAGTTCAATCCCAGGTTGAGTAATACCAAAGACTCAAAAAATTGTACTTGATGTCGTCTTGCTTAACACTCAGCATTATTATGGTAAAGTAGAGCAATCCCGGGAATGGAGTAGTGCCCTAACGTACACCTTAGTGTAGTAGCTATGTAAAAGGGAGCCTTCGGGTCGTCCTTGACTAAGGTTGAGGGGGAGCCTTCGAGTCGCCCTCGACTAAAGTTGAGGGGGGGCTTCGGGTCACTCTCGACTAAGGTCACCAACTTTACTTCTATTTTTTACATGTTTGTTGTCTTTAGTTCATTTCTTCCGCTGGTGCATCTTAGTTGAGTAGTTATTTTGGCTGTTTGTTGACTTGAAATTAGAATTAGAACAGCCAGCATTGGCAGGATGCCGTGAGTTCTACATGTTGGCTATCAAAGGAATACCTGTTGATCATGACACCAGCACCTGTTTTCCGAGTTTCGCCTTGAATTAGGTTTAGATTTTTCCTTTTTTTTATTAGTAGCATATTGTTGCTATACCAGACCGAGGAGTTCTTTATTATGTGCGATCTTGTTTGATGTGACCTGAAACTTTAACAAGAAAAAAAAAACTGAAGCAGGTCACCAAAAAATCTGCTTTTTAAATTTAATAAACAGTCACCTTTTTTTTTTTTTTTTTTTTAATCCTGTTTGATTTATATCTCCACTCGTTACTTCCATAATCTGCTAGGTGGTTTATGGCTTGGCACATAACTAATTGGGTTTTTTAGCCCTTTTGCGTAATTCGACAAAGCCCGGTCTTTGGGCGGCGTTTCAAGTAATCCAAATTTAGACCATCTCATCAGCAACATTTTCGTTAATGGCTTTTTGTCAGGAGTTCTAGTCATGCGATTCCGAGATAGGGAGAAACATCGTCCACTACTAAAGTCCCTTTTTCTATGTCATTTTTACCCCGTCTCCGTCGTCAGGCTTTTTATTCCATTTCCTCCTCTTTTAATTGAATTTTAAAAAGAAAAACATTAAATATTTCTTCGATGGTACAGCAGGCATTTCTGGAAATATTTCTAAACATGTATCACGATACAGCTTTTCAACGAAGATTATTTTAAATAGTTTTCATGGTGCTTTTACCTTTTCCTTTCACTTGTCTCTCCTCTGTTTCAACCCTTTTTCTTCTAATGATCATCTTTTGTCAGAAGAGTTCTAGAAATATGCCCTCGCGATGGGGAGGGCCTTCGTCAACAACTAAAGTTCCCGTTCACTATCATTGTTATTACTCTTTTGAGACAGCTTTTCACGTCAGAGTTAGCTCATGGTTTTTCACTGGAATTTGAGTGACAGCAAGTTTCCCCAAGCCTCTAGGACTCTTCTCGGTATTCTTATTGATCTTACTAATCCTGTAGTTTAGAGTCTCTATTAGTCCTCTTATTTGAAAGTCCTCCAGCCTCTGTACAAAATCCTTTGGTGATCAATTACAATCCATATCACCGTCACTTTCATTTTCAATTTTTTTTTTCAATTCTCTAGCAAGATCGAGGTAATTGATTCTTTTCGCTTTCTTTCAGTTTTACCCTGTGGACAGCAGGAAATTACTATTATTATTTTACTCCTTGAAAGTTTTTCACATCAGTGTTAGCTGATGGTCTTTCTCTGAAGATTGGCCGATTTCAATGTTATAGTCGTTTGGATAGTCTCCACTCGTCCTTTTATTTCCAAGTCCTCCACTTCCTTTAATAAACCCTCGGTGACAATATCAAGAGCACCAATTATAATTGGTATAAACACCACGTTCATTATTATTATTATTATTCACTCATTAGAGTTTTTCCCATCAGCGTTAGCCGATGGTTTTTCACTGGAATCTGAGTGACAGCAAATCTCCTCAAGTCTCCAGGACTCTTCTTAGTATTCTGACTGTTCTCAATAATGCTGTCGATTGGATGGTCTCCACTCGTCCGCCAACTTCCACGTCTTCCTGTCCCTTTAGTAATCCATCAGTTACCGTTCCAAACGCACCAATTACTATTGGTATAATTGTCACCTGCATGTTCCACAGTTTTTTCAATTCCCTAGCAAGGTCGAGGTACTTATGCTTCTTTCCACATTCTTTCAGTTTTATTCTGTGGACAGCAAGTCGACAATTTTGCATGTTCTCTTCTTTTTGTTGATTATTATTATTATTATTATTATTATTATTATTATTATTATTATTATTATTATTATTTATAAATTCATTTATCTTACTAGTTATATGTTTATTTTATTAATAAATTTATGAATTTTGTTTGCAATTAATTTTATTTTCAGTAAAATGATTGATAAAATATATCACTAAGGAAAAAAAAACAGTTTTATTGTTCAAAAAATTTCAGTTTTATGTTGTTTTGTGTGTGTGTGTGTGTGTGTGTGTGTGATTTTGTTTTTATTTTCTGTTTTATTTAATGCAAGAATATACTAGTTACAGCTAACTAAAAGAATCTCAAGTAAATAATTATTTCAGTTTGTATATATATATATATATATATATATGAAACTGGTGTTTTCATATCTCATCGGAAGTAAGTTGTACAGAGTTGAATCCTATAGTTTCTAGAGATGCATATGAACTAGAAGACCCTACACTCCACATACTTATGTCCCTTGTGGTATTATTATTGCCAAATATTATCATTTGACGGCGCCAATCTCGAGACGAACTCTCATTTCCTCTTCAATGCACAAATCTTTTCTATTTTTGTTTGACATGAAATATTAATAAAAGAAAGTCTCACTTCTCATAAATATCCAGAGGAAAACTGGATTAAAGTAAGTGTATTTTTTTTTTGCAACTAATGAAACTCTTATAATATTCACACATTGTAAAAATAAGCATTTGTTCCTAAGTTACATAAACAAATCCATGCAGTTTAATTTTATAAACATAGTCACAGTTTTTATCTACCCGTCTATCTCACACACACACACACACACACACTCACACACATACAGACATATATATATATATATATATATATATATGTGTGTGTGTGTGTGTGAGAGAGAGAGAGAGAGAGAGAGAGAGACATATATATATATATGTGAGACACACATATATATATACATATATATATATATATATGTGTGTGTGAGACATATATATATATATATATATATATATACAGACATATATATATATATATATGTGTGTGTATGTGTGTGTGTGTCTATGTCTGTGTGTTTCTGTGTGTTTGTGTGGTTAGGCAGTAGTCGTTCATTTAAGCACGTTTCATTAAATAATAAAGATAAATTTTGTCCGTATGATTTAAGATCCTTTCAAGTTTCCTGATAAGTGTCTTAGTTTCAGGTAGGAATTTCCCGAAATTCTTTTTCCGTTGATAGCCTTCCCTTTTTAAGTAGCGTTCTCTCTTTAAATTGTGTTCCCTTTTTTTAATTCATCATTTACCCTGTTTTTATCCAACTCTGTGTTGGCGTATTTTTGTTATGTTATAAAAAAATTTCAAAAATTTCAAAGCTCTTTTTTTAAAAAATAATACACCTTACACAAGCAAGCAACCCCTGATAATGGCCTATAAAGGGTCTAAAAGTGCTCGGGACAATTTCGGGAAATTCATAAACCAATTCCAACCTGAAACTAAGACACTTCACGGGAAACCTGAAAGGATCTTAAATAAATTATACAGACAAAATTTGTCTTTACTATACAATGAAATATATATATATATATATATATATATATATATATATATATTGTCATCCACAGACAGACTGTTTCGTTGTATCACAACTCTTCAGTGTGGCTAGACACGTAGGACGCTTGAAGCTGGGATTGAAACCCGCCCAAATTTACGTTAGACCTAGTACCATGCCTCTCGGCCAACAAGCGTACCACGTTGGCTAAGGAATTATAAAGTATTATGTAACAACAGCAGCAGTAGTGTTCGTTTGTTTACATTTTGTACCTAACCGGATACCAGAGTGCTCAATTCGTTCGAAGAGCTTTATATTATCCGAGCGGCAGCCGAAAATTCCTTCGCCAGGGTGCTCGATGGACAGACAGAAATCTCGCTTTTGATAGCGTGGATACCGAGTTAACGGTCTGGTGATCACATAAACGAGGAACTGACTAACACATAGCACAGTTAAATTTGTATCTATCATATCCCAAATTAAATTTACTGGGTGAGTTTAGAATACTTATAATCCATGGTAATTTCAGGTACAAAATAAACTATAAAAATTTCCGATTTCCTTATATATGTTCTGTCACCAATATTGAGCACTCTTTCTTTATATATACTGTAAGCTATATATCTTTAACATCATTATATATATATATATATATATATGCATATATATATGTATATATATATATATATATATACACATATATATATATGTATATATATATGTGTATATATATATACATATATATATACATATATATATATACATATATATATACATATATATATATATACATATATACATATATATATACATATATATATACATATATGTACACATATATACATATATATATATATATATACATATATATATATACATGTACATATATATATATACATATATATACATATATATATATACATACATATATGTACATATATATATATACATATATATATACATATATATATGTACATATATATACATATATATATATACATATATATATATATACATATATATATATACATATATATATGCATATATAAATATATATATATATATATATATATATATATATATATATATATATATATGACCGAGGTTCAATCCCAGGTCGAATCATACCAAAGACTCAAAAATTGGTATTTGATACCTCAATGGGAAAGTGGAGTAATTCACGGAAAGTAGTCACGCCCTCCCCTACAGCATGGCGTTGTAGTTATTGAAAAGCCAGGCTTCGGGTCACCCATGTATTTTAAACTTTTCAAAAATAATTTATCAAGTTTGAATTTGAATACCATCACATTTTGGGCTAGACAATTTAGCGCCGCCAGCCAGATATAGAAGCGTATGTAGATATATAGATCCAGGATGGTAATGGTTGCACCATCTTCACAGATGATTGCATCTGTTTGTTAACAATGACGTTGTCTCTTAGAATGTTTAGACTCAGATAACTAGCGGCCATCTTGCAAACCTTGCAGTAGAGAAGATAGACAAACGAAGTGATGTTTCTATAAGTTACTTTACCCCTCCATGGAAAAGATTTTGTTTGTAAGCATGTGTGTGTGTGTGTGTGTGTGTGTGTGTGCTGTGTATCTAATCAAGTCAGATAAAATGTAAAGTAAAAACTCCTTTGCATGTGGCAGAATCACGAAGAAGATCGCGAAAATTGTGGATGCCAGAAGATCATACGCACAAACAAATATACCTACATCCTTGAATGGAGCCTTCTTGGTGTGATGGTTATCATCGAAAGAAATGGACACGGCGACACGAGTTCAAACCCTGGATCAGACTGTTTGCATATCACATAGAGCTAAAATTATTGGGAGAGGCATGAATGCCTCAATTCCTCTTCCAGGTAGGGGTAAATAGTAAGGCAGACTAGGTTCTTTAGTCTTGGTATGGTAACCAGTGTAGGAGAAGAAAAACTATAAATACATACCCGTTAAACTTCGCTTAAAAAATTATCTTACGTTGCATTCTGTTTGTCCAGAGGGATCAGGTAAATATATACTGTATTTGACGTCATATAAGAGGTACGGGTATATAAGTCGCACCCGAATCTCAGCAGGGAAAATCAAGAAAAACAAAGTACTAATATTAAACGTAATGAAATTAATATAATGAATATTATCAATAATAATACTGCATAAAAGCCTTTTAAATAATAACATATGAAAGTTACTCTAAAGTCGAAGCTAACAGGAATTGTCAGGCTCCTAATCGCGGCCGACTATCCTGAATTTTAAACCTAGATATCGTATATAAAACGCCGGGGAATTTTAAATATATTTTTCGTAAAAAAGTGCCCTTTATATTCCGTCAAATACGGTTCATACATTCATGAACACATACCAATATAAACTATCTACTCAGACGTATAATGAGACAATAATTTAAGCAGCAATATTCATGTCAATGAATGTTTTATTAAAAAAATCATCATCATCATCATGTCGTGCTGGTAGCACGGATATCCCTGACCCTCTCTCGCCACTCCTCCCTATCGTTCATCGCCTTAGGCAGGTCTTCAGGACAACATCCCGTATCCTCACATAGCTGCTGAATGTATGTTCGTGCTGGTCGTCCTGCTTTTGCACGGCCATGTGTGGGGGTCCATACGAGTACATCACTTATGAGTTCGTCCCTGCTTCTCCAGCAGTGTCCTGCATGTCTGGTTCGTCTAACTTGAATAGTTTTCGTGATAGGAGGCAGGTGGCCGTACAGTTGGTGTCTTGTGGGGTGTTGCCGCCAGGACTTGTTCAAGATTGCTCACAGCATTCTTGTGTAATTGCCGTCTAGCTTCTTCTCCAGCCGTTTTGTTAGCGTCCATGTAGTGCATCCATATAGCAGTATCGATGTGACCGCTGCCTGGAAGAAACTGCGTTTCATTTAATCGGTTAGGTCTGATTTCCATATAATCGATAGCCTATTGATACCTGTCCATGGATTTTTATTCATTTTTCTGTATAAATCAACGTAGATCTCTGTTTATTGCGTGGAAGCTTTGTTCAAAGATTTTTGATTTAGCTCTTTCTAACTTAAAGTTAGAAATTTGATGTGGAGTAGCCTATTACACCTTTCTTCATCAGTTGGTAAATTAGTCCATAACTACTTATCAACGACAATCGTGAAAACAGTAATTGTAATAATACGGTGATACCAATACTACGGAGACAATCAGTCGCACCTATTGAAGACCAACTGTGAAGCACTCTGCTACAGCAACATATTTTAGTATAACGATACAATCTATATCCCAGTACACAACAGAATTATAGGTAACGGTGAATTTAATCTGAGATAAATCTGTGTATTCTAATGTCACATAATAGATTGGTGAAATCTATTATTAACATGTTGTGTAGCATGCACATTCACATTATATCCTAAGCCGTTAAGCGCGTGGAAAAATACCTTGTGTTACTTTGTATGATTGAAAGCTATTCGACCTGATGTCAATCTGCGACCACGACCCACGTTGGATGGTTTCAATCAGACGATCAAAAGAGTTCTGTAAGTAAGAAATAAGTTAGTGAGAAACGCTCGACCCAAGCAGATAAAATGTACACACTCCACTCTGATTTCTAACTTTCTGATTAATCGGTAATGGAAGTTAAGATATAAGCAAGAAATAAAAGAAAGATGTTGCTATGAAAATGTGGTCATGTTGTTATTCGTTATACCGGTAGAAAACAATATGAAATGATGACTGAAGACAACGAACAAGTAAACATATAACAACATGAAAGAGATCCACAAGCGACATGCAGCGACAAACAAGATGACCAAGGATGAGGTAATGTGAGGAGTTATCAAGTCAAGGGCTGTATATGAAATAATCTAATATATAGCATATATTCTCTATTGGACTGCAATTCTAAGGCGCTGCCCAACACAACGTTTCTTGTGCCCCTAACAAAGTATGTTCCTGGCTGAAAATAGCAGAAAATGTAAAATATTGTAATCCGTTATTTAAGAGTCTGTTTGGAAGTATCGGTTGCCAATAGCGACGTAGATATAGGCATATCCTGGCCGAAATTCAGGCCCCAGTGTATATGTACTTTTAGACAGTGGCACAAATACCGGTCAGTCTGATTATCAAGACGAATAGTTTTCTTTTTATTCGTATTTACTTTTTATCTCTGATAACTGCTTAAATTGATCAATCAGATTTTATAAGCATTCAAAATCCCAATGAGCAAGCTGAACACCATTGTGTTTCTCAACAATATAGGATTTACTCGCCTATATTCTTAAAATGACCGTGATAGAAGGAAATTGTAGTAAATAGGATACTGATTCACTCGTTCCCGAAACAAAGATGGTGGAGGTCGGTAAACTAATTAGTCTCGAGAACCTATTGGTCAGGAAAGTCATATAATTTATGCTCTCAACTACATCCACGCCTTTGATTTTATCCCACACATTTGGAGCTGATCACATGACAAGTATTAACTATATATACACGCGACTCACGGTAACTCATTCTCTCTTACATTTTGACTTCCCGTGACAGCTTGGCTTTGCCAGCTAGTGACACACAGCTCAATACCCGCAACATGGGTGCCTATATATACTCTGCCACTTTTTTTCTTTCCTGTTCTGCCTTTTTGGTTGGACTTGTTCCAGTCTCGCACTCAGCCTCAGCCACTTCGTCAAATCCCCGAAAGAGACAATCGACCAACATGGGAGAATATGCGTCTTCCTAAAATACATTTTTAGTCTAAAGGACACTTTTAATATTTAGTCTTTCACCATAATATTAATTTTAGTTACATACACACATGCAGAGAGAGAGAGAGAGAAATATTTAACAAGATATATTAAAATATTCGTAATGTTTTGTAATGTTTCATTTTATGTACTTGTTATATAAATTTATTTTCGTTTGTATTGTTTTCTTTTGAATGTTCTTTTGTCCGCGTCGTTTACATCGTTTGCTTTTCAATAATGAGCCAACATCAATTGTGGGAGTAAAATATTCAGAAAACATACCCAACAACAATGATTTATGTTAATTCTTCAATAGTGTGAAGCTGAATAATCGGAAAATATCTTGCATTTTCAATGTAGATATTTGGTTCATCGATTGGCTGGTTGACTGGTTGGTTTCTTGTCGGCAGGTTATCTTTTGGCTTATCTTATGCCGAAGTCGGTTTGACAAGTGTGGTCACTAACCACAAGTACCTTCATAATCATTTTGAATAGCTTAACACTTCACATTTAGTTTCTTTTGTTTAATGGCATATCAACTCTTTTTAGGTTATTTAATGCCAAATCCATTCTCCTAGAAGAACAGTAGTGGTGCTATTTAACCCATAGCTGGGAGGATAAGGGGGTTCATACCTTTCCCAAGGGTATTTGCCCGAAAGTGAACGTAATAGCGCGACTGGAGTACGAACTCGCTTACTACGATTCCACAGTCAATCGCTTTAACCATTACACCACGAGAACACCCACTTCACATTTAGTTACAATATTAATGTTTGGCGAGGAAAATTATTGATGCGGTTGAAAAATCATTAAACCTTGACTTAAATAGCTTTATCTGACCCATACATAAAGAAAAGAAGACAACGAGCAAAAAGGGAAAATATAGTGAAAGAAGAAAAGAGAGTAAAGGTCTTTCTTTAAAAGAAGAAGAAGAAGAAGAAGAAGAAGAAGAAGAAGAAGAAGAAGAAGAAGAAGAAGAAGAAGAAGAAGGTGTCTGAAGATGGGGTTTATAGATGTACGTTTGATTTGATCAACCCTTAATGACTTTATTCATGCCAAAATTTTATACAGATAATTTGTAGACACTTATAAGGTTTTACGTATCCCTATATATGTCAAGAGAAATTCCCAAGGTGTTGTGGCTGACGTGCTAGACTGTGACATCGGAGTATACGAGTTCGAACTCCAATCACTCGATTACGTTTACTTTAGGACTAATACACTTCGGAAAGGTAGAAATGTTTTCCCTCTAGCTGTGGATTATATATTACCAGTACCGTACTACTTGGATGGTTTTGCCTTTAAATTACTCGAGAGGTTGATATGTCATTAAACAAAGAAAGCGAACCACTAAAACCTTATACAAGTAATTTTTAAACAGACCTGTTTGACCCATAGATACGATCCTAAGAGATAATAAAAGCGGGCGACCTTAGTCGAGGTTGACCCAGAGGTTCCCTTTGCGATAGCTATTATACAGAGGTATATGGAAGGGTGCTACTCCTTTCCCTAAATTACTCCACTTTACCCTTGATCCCCACCTTACAATGCTGAGGGTTAAGCAAGGCTGCATTAAGTACCATTTTTAGAGTCTTTGGTATGACTCGACCTTGGATTGAACCAAGGTCTCCCGGACCATTAGCGAACACTGGGGTTAATGGCAAAGAAAGAAACTCGCCTACAGCTGCAGCTAGGTGTCATGCAGAAGTCACCCATTGTTAGTGTGGGGAATGTTCCCCTCATCAAAAGAAGCACTCGGTACATTCTATGCCCCTGTCGACGGAGAAATTAAGATAGATAGATAGATGTAGACTGAGAGAGATAGATAGATAGATAGATAGATAGATTGATTGATTGACCAGGATAGATAGATAGATTGATAGATAAGAATTTATAATGTTTCTAATGAGTGTAAATAAGCTTCATTTTGAATTGCAAATGGTAGACATTATGTATCAAACAAATATTTATCAAAGATATATTAAATATGAATTCTATCGTTTGTTCAGTGTTTATATTTGTTTGTTCTAAAAATATAACCCAACAAGATTGTCTTGAAATATCGAAGCAGCCAAGATTAACAGATTTGCCACGAGGAAATTAATACAAACCTCCCATCACTAAATGAAGAACATAATTACCACAGACAGAGCCAGGAAAAGGCTGATTAATGATTGATATAAATCGTGGGTGCAACACACACACACACACACACACACACACACAAACACACACATATATATATATATATATATATAAATGTATTTTGACAGAATGTTTTCGTTTGAACAGGTTTGGTTAAATAAAATGTAATCCTTGTTATTTTGAAGGTTTTATTTTTTTCTTTCAAAAGTTAAGGTTAATTTTTTAAATTATGGTTTGTCTTAATTTTATATGCAAAGCTTCATGGATTTTTAATTTTTTGATATTATTGTCTGGATGAAGTATAATCATCTAAAATATTTCTATATGTTGCAGTAAGACAATTATATCTTTTATTAAATATTGACATATGGAGCTAGACTGTGCCACATTTATATGCATCTCCAACAATAAAAAAAACGATAAGTTACATTGGCCAAGCCACAACAAAATTATCAAGGACTTCATTTTATCTAACCAAACCTATATATATATATATATATATATTAGAGTAGTTTGAAAATTACATAAAATAACTAAGACACTCTTACAGAATTTGACCAAGTAAGTTTATTATTCAACATTATACTTCTTCGAATCCAAACATCAGTGTTTCAGAGTCTGTATGTAAAATTTATCGACAGTAGATATGATGCCATAATATGAATTTTTCAGCCAATGAACTTTCTCCCTACCCACACATATACGTGTGTGTGTGTGTGTGTGTGTGCGTGTGTGTGTGTGTGTGTGTGTGTGGCAATATTAATTAAAATAGCATCCAAACTAGGAACCATTATACTAAATATATTGAACAATTAATAAACATCCTAACTTAAATTACGAATCATTGAAGTCTACATAATGTATTCATGCACGTAAATTCACATTTCTGTGTCGTTCATCGTCGCAACTAACTGATTTTAGAATCTGAATTTAAGTATATATATGTATATATATATATATATTTGTTAAAGAAGGAACCATTTCGAAAACTCCAAATAGAAATAGGCACAAACCAACATTGCTTGATGGTCGCACAGACTGACGCGTTATTGCTGACGTAGATCGGCAACTTACTTTTCCAACGGAATTACATCACCTCGCCAGCGTCCAGATTTCGTCATTTGGTCAGTTAATTCAAAGAAAGTTTTTATTCCTGAATTAACGATCCCTTCGAGGCTGACATCGACTGGGTGCATCAGCGTAAATTGGAAAAGTACGAAGACCTACGTGAGCAGTTTGTTAAGAATGGCTGGTCAACAGACATATATCCTCTTGAGATTGGATGTCAAGGTTTTATTTTGAACTCAACCTCTACATTTCTAACCAAACTCGGACTTTCACCAGCACTGAAGAGGGAATATATAAAAAAATCCATAACAAGACTGTAACTGCATCTCAGCGGATATGGCATTCGTACAGAGCAAACACTATCCAATAAAGTCTAGTAATATTGTGAGATACTGCTGGGGTGGCCTGGGTGAGTGGTAATGATGCTTTGGCCTTGAAACCATGCCTGAACTCAGGGTCATCATCTGATGAAGCCTTTATTGGAATCAAAACTGCTTTTTTGCGGGATTTCCTATATATATATATAAAGTAAGTAATGACTGTGATTATCCAAAGAAAGAGTGCTCAATGCACGACCATAATACCATATATACCTGCAAAGCAAAATATCTATTTTCGTTTAAAAAACAAGAAATTTAAAAATAGTATTCCATTTCCATAATAGATCTATTTCCCTTATTCAAGTTCGTTCGATGGGATTCAAATGGAGTTTGGTTACTTGTTTTCCGTTAAACGCCGGCGATATATTTCATATTATATCGTGTTGGGATCTATTTTACTTAAAATATTAACGGCTACAAAATTTTCCTTTTTATTTACGTTTTTTTTCCATATTAATTTTGTTTATTTCATATTGGTAAACAAATTTCTGGTTTTTGAGTATTTTTAAAAGCTATATAGTGTTTTTATAATTTTTATTTATTGGGAAATAATTTGTAATTTTTAGCTTATCAGAAAAAAAAAACAGGAGTGCGGACGATTTTTACAATTAAATTAATTACTTAAAAAACAATTCTCTCTCTATATATATGTTTTTCATCATACAACGTGTGAAAGCACGTGCGATACCCTGCCCTCATCAGCTGCCAACCAGGGGTGATACAGTTTCGGTAGCTCAAGGCGGTACTGCCACTCCTACCAAGCAGCTTTTGCCAACGGACAGAGTATTAAGAGAATTATATATATATATATATATATACGCCAGGTCAATCAAGAGCAGAGACTACATTGGACGTTTATCTTTATTTTTAGTCCTTCAATCCAAGTTCCAATCCTTGGGTGACTGTACCAAGAGCACCAATTACAATTAGTATAACTGTAACTTTCATGTTCCACAGTTTTTTTTCAATTTCCACGTAAGATCAAGGTACTTATCTTTGTTTTTGCTATCTTTAAATGTTAAGCACATGAAACTATGCATCAACTGCTGAGTTCGAAATGTTCGTTAATAGATATGTTAGAAAAAGAGAAAAAAAGTGGAGAAGGAATGCTTATATTCAGGGTGGAACAATAACATTTTCGCTCTATAAAAGACGAGATGATTCCATTTCCGTTTAATGAAAACCGGTTTTCTTTTTTTGTTGCAGACCATCTACTAGATGGCCTGAGCGATAGGAGCCTACTATCATGTCTGAAAGTGACACAATGTTCAACGAGCGAGATCGGAGATGCGCCGCTGTACAACACATACCCTCTACCGATCCGAGTTATGACAACAGGACCATTGCCAGCAACCTCAAAATGCAAATACGGACGGTTCAACGTGCCCAAGGTGATGAAAACAAAGATTCCGGCTACGGTTATGGTCTTTAGTGTGGTTTCAAGTGAGGACCACATCATGCCACCTCACCGAAGTCAACACCAAAGTGTACCTGGATGTGCTGAAGAGTGTGGTGATTCCCTGGTGTAATCAGGTGCCGATGGCAGACCCTGGGTGTGGCAGCAGAACTCGGCACCAGCCTACAAATCCAAAGAGACCAAGGCTTTGCTTCAGAAGGAGTGCAACGACTTTGGACCCTTCTCTCACAGGCCCCCCTCCTTCCCCGATCTGAACCCACTGGACTACTTCATTTGGTCATACGTCAAGAATATCACCAACAAGACCTTCCACAACACCAAAGCCAGCCCGATCGCCGCCATCCGCCGATTATTCGCCGAGCTCCCTCCAGCGCTTGTGGAAAAGGCATGCTCCCAGTTCCGGATCCGTATCAAGGCGGTGATATATATATATATAAGATGTTTATTGTTCTTACTAGCTCACTGGGGGAGTTAATGAAGGACCAAACGTTGCAGAATTATTAGATAGTGTTCAATATCAATGATAGACTATTTACACACACACACATATGTATATTTATATATACATATATATATATATATATATATATATATATATATTGAGAGAGAGAGATAAATCACACGGTATGAAATAGCGAAAAATATCAAGAGCATGTATTTTTCAGATATAATATAAGCCAACGTTTGCGTTCAGTTCAAAAACAATCAGAGCCATACACTAGATGTTAATGCCCGTGGTGTAACGGTTACCGTCGTCGGAAATGGACCCGGCGACACGAGTTCAAATCCTGGACGAGACTGGTTGCATTTTCACATTGCACTAATACCACTGGGAAAGGTATGAATCCAATTATTCTTCCTCCAGCTATGGGTAAATAGTAGGACAGACTAGGTTCTTCAGCCTTGGTTAGGCAACTAGTCTAGGAGAAGGAAAACACTGAATTCAAACCTGTTAAACTTCGCTTACAAAATGACCTTGTGTCCTATCCTGCCCGAGTGGAGGGGTTGGTAAATATGTATACTAGAGGTTAATGTTTCATCTGTTTAATATTATGACTGTGATGTTGATTTTAAAGGAACTGAAATATTGTCCTCATATATAGATAATATTTCGACCGAATATTTCGTTTTCTAAGAATTTTGTTCAAATTTTATGTATATTTATACATGGAGAAATGGTAGATCTTTGTAAATTTGATAAGATGAAAAAAATAAAAGGAAAATTGGATAAACCAAGCACTGGCAACGGATTCAGCAATGATACTTCGTTCATTACTCAGAAAAGAAGAAGTTCTTATCAAATCTTCTGTTCATTCATCTCATATATATATATGTATATATATATATTAAAATCACGAACTGCAGACTAAAAATAAAGATGAACGTCCAATGTAATCTCTTCTCTTAATTGATCTGGCCTATACATATGTACGAGATGCATTCGATAAGTTTCGTATGGGCATTTAAAACTGTCGTGGACTCTTGAAAATTGACTATGTTCTTGCTATACATCTTATGAGATGACTGACCAATGTTTATGATTTCAGCTTCAAATGCACAGCTACAGAAGGAATTAGAATACACCCTACTAAAGCCTGATTGTCACTGCTGGTGAATTTCAAAAATACAATCTGACACTTTAGAAGAACGATATGCAATAAAATTCTGTTTTAAAACTGGAAAAAATGTCATAGAAACGTATGGAATGCTTCAGACTGGGAGGAGTAAGGAAGTCAATACACCAGAGTTGACTGGCCAAACGGTTAGGGTTAGGGTTACTATGTTGAGGTTTTAAGGGACTTCAGGAAGAGATTCCTCGGAAGACGCCAGCACTCTTCAAATCGCGTCAGTGGTATTTCCACTAGGACAATGCACCAGTCCACAACTCCATCCTTGTCACAGACTATTTGACTAAGATGGGAATCAAGACAGTTCATCCCCGTCCCTATAGTCGAGACCTTGCTCCCTGTGACTTTTGGTTATTCCCAAAGATCAGAGGCTGTCGTTATTAGACAATTGAGAAGATGAAAGAGGCTGTGACAAAGGTCATTGACATGCTCACACAAGAGGACTTTCATGGGGCCTTCCAGAAGTTGTTGGAATGGTACAAGTACATTGCAGGCGGTGGAGATTACTTCGAAGGGGACTAGAGTTTTATGTGTACTATCAATAAAAGTGCTCATACGAAAAAAAGTCTGGAAACTTATCGTATGTACCTCGTATATGATTTTTAAATACCCTGTCTGGTGGCAAAAGCTGCTTGGTAGCGCCAGGGGTGGTAGTACCGCCTTGAGCTACCGAAACTGTTTTATCACCCCTGGTTGGCAGCTGATGAGTTGTATGATGAAAAAAAATACATATATATATATATATATATATATATATATATAACTTGTATCACGAAACTGGAAATGGATGGATGCTGGTGACTGTATCGGCATGGAAAAACTCTGTCAATGCATCGGTAGGAGGGGTGGGAATACTTCTAGGACCGAGAGCGTTAAAAACACTGAACAGCATTGGGAGAATACAACCTAGGATGATGGCCGCAACGTTTAATGGCAACCCCAAAGCAACAATTATCTCCTGCTACAGCCCTACCAATGTTAGCGAAGAAAACGAAATAGCCACCTTCTACGAAGATCTATCCTCCCTAGTACGTAGCATTCCGAAACACAACCTGCTAGTCATTGGCGGAGATATGAATGCACAAATCGGGAAAAACAGACACAACAAATACAGCCTACACTACGCGTCTAACAGGAATGGACAGCATTTAATAGATTTCATGATAGAAAATAGATTAACCTGCCTCAATACAAACTTTCAAAAAAGGGAGGGGAAATTATGGACCTACACATACGCGAATAAGAGTAAAGCACAGATAGACTACGTCCTTATAAACAGGAAATGGAAAAACAGTGCGATGAATTGCGAGGCATACTCCTCCTTCGAGGGTGTGTCCTCCGATCATCGAATAGTTACGGCCAAAGTACGACTAAGCCTAAGAAAAAACGCCACACGTAAAGCGACGACCAAGCACTATGACTGGGCCCTACTCAACAACAGAGATATTAGAGATAAATATGCATTAGAATTAAGAAACAGATTCGAAGCACTACAAGAGAAGGTAGAAATAGGCACCCCAAATGACGAATATGAAAATTTTGTAGAAGCACACCTGGAGGCGGCAGAAAAGTGTATTCCAACAAAACCTAGAACTAAATATAGAGTCCCTTGGGAAACGCTAGCGGCTAGAGAAAAACGTGCACTTGTGAAGACTGCCTCCAAAAACTATCAACAGAACCCAACAAATACAAATGCACGAGAACTAGAAAAGGCGCAACATCAATTAACAGGAATATACCTAAAAGAACAGGCAGAATACGTACAAAATCAGATAGATAAGATTAGAGACTCGGTGGAAGATAGGCAATCCAGGATAGCCTGGCAAACAATAAACGAAGTAAGTGGAAGGAAGAGCACAGCCAAAGCAAAATTGAAAGCTGCAAGCCAACAAGAAAGAATAAAACTGTGGGAACAGCATTTCAAAAATCTACTAGGAAACCCACCGGAAATAACGGATGAACCGATCACCAGAATTATTAGTAAGCAATTAGACGTAAAACTAGGTCCTTTCACCAAAGAAGAACTCGACACGGTTCTCAGAAGAATTAAAAATAGGAAAGCAGCGGGGCTAGACGAGATCCCCCCAGAAGTGTGGAAGACGAGACAATTCGACGATATACTGCTCCGGCAATGCAACGCAGTCTATAGTCAAAATAGGATAGAACGATGGACGAAGGGATGCATCCTTCCTTTCCCTAAAAAAGGCGACCTCGGACTAGCCAAGAACTACCGAGGGATAACACTTACATCCATAGCAGCCAAAATCTACAATGCCCTACTACGAAACCGCATAGAACCCAAAATGGAAAACATCCTTAGGAAAAACCAAAATGGCTTCCGGAGAAATAGATCCACAACCTCACAAATACTGACCATCCGTAGAATCCTGGAAGGCGTTCAGGCAAAAAACTTACAGGCGACATTACTATTTGTCGACTTTACCAAGGCCTTCGATTCCATACACAGAGGGAAGATGGAGTAAATCCTACTAGCTTACGGCCTACCAAAAGAAACCGTAGCAGCGATAATGATTCTCTACAGAAACACCAAAGTAAAAGTACGTTCACCAGATGGAGACACGGAATACTTCGACATTGTTGCAGGAGTACTACAAGGAGACACACTAGCCCCGTACCTCTTTATCATCTGTCTAGACTATGTGCTTAGGACTTCGATCGACAAAATCAGAGAAAATGGCTTTGAGCTGACTAAGAGAAGAAGCAAAAGGTACCCCGCAAAAACAATCACGGACGCCGACTACGCTGATGACTTGGCGTTACTAGCGAATACGCCTAATCAAGCAGAGACACTACTACATAGTCTGGAACGAGCTGCAGCTGGCATTGGCCTACATGTCAATGCAAACAAAACCGAATATATGTGTTACAACCAAACAGGCAACATTGCCACACTAGACGGAGCCTCTCTGAAACTAGTCGACAAATTCACCTACCTAGGAAGCAGCGTCTCATCAACCGAGAGGGACATCGACACACGACTGACGAAGGCATGGACAGCTATCGATAGGCTCTCGATCATATGGAAGTCGGACCTAACAGATAAAATGAAACGCAGTTTCTTCCAGGCAGCGGTTGTGTCGATACTGCTATATGGATGCACCACATGGACGCTTACGAAGCGGCTGGAGAGGAGGCTGGACGGAAATTACACAAGAATGTTGAGAGCAGTATTAAACAAGTCCTGGCGACAACACCCCACGAGACTCCAACTATACGGACACTTGCCCCCCATCACAAAAACTATACAAGTTCGACGAACCAGACACGCAGGACACTGCTGGAGAAGCAAGGACGAGCTCATAAGCGATGTACTCCTGTGGACCCCCACTCATGGATGTGCAAGAGTGGGACGACCAGCACGAACTTACATACAGCAGCTATGTGAGGACACGGGTTGTAATCCTGAAGACCTGCCGGAGGCGATGAATGATAGGGAGAAATGGCGAGAGACGGTCAGGGATATCCGCGCAGGCGGCGCGACATGATGATGATGATATATAACTTGGATTTGTGAAATGGAGATTAAGAAAAGGGTGTACGTTGACTGCAGGCACGTTCCTAACAAATGAGGCCGATACAGAACTAGCAGATACGGTTGCAGCGACCACACCTGAAAATCTAGTCACAATATAATGGCGGAATTTTGTGGTTCCGTCTCCGCAATTTTAATCTTTGAGGGCAGCTTCACATTTTTTTAAAGAATGAGACAATATGGTCAGTGTAACACGTCAAGCTTCACCGTTCTCAGCTAGGGTGGACCTTTGGTAATATTTGAAGCGATAGACTCTAAGGGATCTTTTAAAACAATGTAGCTAGGACTTCAGTAGTATGACCAAGATGCTGGTGATCTTAGCTTTTTCGATTTGATGTTAAGAATGGTGCAGTGGCAGTGCTAGTGGAACCGTTCGAGGAATCATAGGAGGTGCTGATAAGTGAGCCACGAAGAGGGTGGCAAGGCCGATACCTCTATACATAGTTATCTTTTTACAATCCTTAAATGTTTACTGTACCTCGCTTATATATATATATATATATATAAAGACAAATTGATATGTTTTCTTTGCTTTTGCTTTTTTATTGAGCACACTCCTATACATCTACATCTGACAGTTCATATATGTGCAACAAATCATTGTGTGGGAACCGCTGTTTGAAAATATTTCACATCAGAAGCAGTCAGATAATAGGCCTGTAATTACATGCAATTGTCCTTTTTACCTCATTTTTAATTGTTTTTTGGGGTTTTTGTGGCTTTGTTGACTTTATTTTTTTCTCTCTCATTATTTGTAAGACATCAATCAATGTACTTTTGTTGGAGAGCAGCTTAAAATATTTTTGTTTCCGTACACACACACACATATATATACATATATAAATATATATATATATATAGACACATACACACACACACACATACATATATATATATGTATATATATATATATATATATATAGACACACACACACACACACACACACATATATATATATATATAACAAAGCCGATTGTTGTAAGAACTGACTGATTGTTTGAAGGCCTCTTGTTGATGAGAACCCCATTTTTTAACACCATAGTAAGAAGTAAAAGAAAAAAAAGAAAAGAAAACAGAAAAAAAAACAACAGATTATTGTTTTTAAAATAAGCAAGCCGATTCCAGTCGGATTGTTTTTGTACCGCTTATCTTGTCGCCATGATTTACACGTCATCATCTATTATGATTTTTCTGTTTCATTTTATTTTGCATGAACATATTCTTTTATCTTTTATCTTTTCTTTTTTTTTTTTTATCATTCCACCATTGTCTCTTCACATTGAGAATCAGCTCAAAATAATTCCCTCGGGAACAAAAAAAAAAAAGGTCCTCTCTCTCTCTCGCTCTCTCTCTCTCTCTCTCGCTCTCCCTCTATCTATCTACCTATCTATCTAATGATTTGTCTCTTCTTCTCTCTATATAAAAATTATCTGCCTTCTATCAATCTCTTTCTCTCTCTCTCTCTCTCTCTCTCTCACTATATATATATTGTCTTCTCTCTCAATCAATTTGTGTGTGTTGGAGAGTGCGTGTATCCGTCTTTTCTTTTCTATCTTTAGCCTGTTTATCTATTATCTCTCTCTCTCTCTCTCTCTCTTTCTCTCTCTCTCTCTCTCTCTCTCTCTATATATATATATATATATATATATATATATATAAGTCTGTTTATAACCAGCTAGCTTGTCAGCTAGCGAGCTCTCTCTGTGTGTTTGAGGCTGTATATTTCCGTAGTTTATTTTTCTCGACTCTATTTATTCATCTCTCTCTCTCTCCCTCTCTCCCTCTCTCTCTCTCTCTCAATATATATATGTATATATATAAGTTTGTTTCTATCTGTCTATCTCAATGTTTTTATCATTGTTTTGTATTTCTTAATCCTATTTTGGGCACCTTTCCTCACTGTCTGTGGTCTTCATTAGTCAAATGCTGGCGTGCTTCTTTATTGAAGCACCCTAATCACTTTTTTTTATATTTCTGTTGTTTTTGTTTTGTTTTGTTTTTTGTTTTTGTTTTGTTTGTTTTTTCGTGTGTGTGTGTTTTCTTTTTTTGTTTTTTACTTGCCTTAGTTTTCTTTTCTTCGTGCCAATATTACGACGTTCTTTTTTATCACAGAGAGTACTCAACCTTGGCTCATGTAACAATTAGCTCGTGATTTCTTTCTGAAAGAGGAAAAAGAAAAAAGAAAACACACACACACACACACAGATTACATGACAATTGTAAAGTATGGAATGCTTAACATAATTGTCAAATGAAGATGGACATCGTAAAGGTCAGAATACGAGAGGCTGTTGGCAAAACAGTGACATGTGTTAGTACATCTTTCAGTACAAACCAGGACGGATCATTCACTTCGATTTTGCGTTTTCTTATAAACGCACGTGACAAATTAACAATGCAGTTTAACTCAGTGGTTAAAGCTTAGGCCTGACTAACTGAGATATTCTAATTTATCATGGCTGCCGTAGAGCCAGTTTTAAAAATTAACTGTGCTGAAAGATAACTTGACTTGCAGTTTTTCCTTTATGGGCCTGTGCCAAACATAGTAGACATTTACCTGACTTAAAACAACGTGATTTTTTTTGTTTAATGACATATAAACCTTCACGGGTTATTTAATGCAAAATACATCCTTGTAGAAAGACATTAGTATTACATATTGACTTTTGACAGCAGTTGTGGACTTCTAAACAAGATATACCAGTGTAAACAAGGAGACAGTGAAAACGAATCCTATGAATTGGGAACCGGAAAAAAAAAACATGCGGGCATCATGTATATTATATAAGCACAAAATTTCAAACCCCAGAGGAAGGCGGTCAGTCAGGAAATGCAGGCCCTCTGAGTAGAAGCCGCACTAGGCCCAGCCCCTGCCCTGGGGGCCATGTGGCTCTCGGTTGAGAGGCAGAAGTTTCACAACGTGGGTTAATAACATAGGGTGTTAAATATAGCTGTCCTTCATTTCTTAGACTCTCTCTCTCTCTCTCTCTCTCTCTCTCTCTCTCTCTCTCTCTCAAACCTGCAACATTTTGACCCTTTCATAATAATGTTTTTATAAACAGTCTTTTATTATGGTATAAAACAGTTATGGTACTTTCAAGCACATAGCTAGGGATTGGTGGGGGTAACTTTCCCGAGGGTATCAGTCCGAAAGTGAACGTTATGAACACGTTTACTATGCCGGAATCGGTCATATTAACTGCCACTGAAACTGTCTTAATAACAACAGTAAGAAACCAGTTATTCCTATAAATCAATATTATAGAGAGAGTTCCTATCAGGCTGAAGCCACCGTTGCTGATGACTTGTGTAAAAATAAGATCAGGGTAGAATAAACAAAGAACTATTTCAAACATATCCAATGAGATGTTCTAGCCAATCACAATCCAAGGAATGGACCGGCCAATGTGTGCACATTGGAATCTCCCAATGTGCCATAAATAAGCTCTTTCATTGAGGACTGATTCACTGATGGTCTTAGCCCAGATACTGACTACAAGTGTGTTTCGTGATTCAACATGGCGCTGCAGACAGGATCCGACCTGACTGACTGGAAAAGCATATTCACCAATGCAGGCATAACCACGGCCTCTGCAAAGATCTATGCGCAGACATTTTCGAGCGAGGGCATCACAAGGGACACTATGCATATGCTGGACCGGACGATGCTTAAGGAGCTGGGTATAAAAAGCATGGGAGACGTACTCATCATACTAAATTTGGCCAAAGAAAATCTGGCATCACCAACCACTCATGTAAAACCGACCGCCAAGCCTCCTCAACTTAACTCAGAAAGGACACCACAGCAGTTTCGGAAGTTTGAGATAGATTGGGATGTATTCACAAAAATGACCAACCTTTCTGACACACAGATGAACATCCAACTATACAACTGCGCCGAAGAAACCGTCCAGAACTCAATTATCAACACCTATCCTGAGTTCTTCAATGCTGACCCAAGCAAACTACTAGACATGCTTGAGGTGTTGGTCACGATGAAATCCAATCCCATTTTACATAGAATCTCATTCTCGTCCATTGCACAAGGCGTTAGTGAGCCTGTCAATGATTACCTGATTCGACTGAAGTCAGGAGCAAGGGATTGCAACTTTATATGCCCCAACTGTGACCATGATTTATTCAGCATATACGTCAAAGATCAGTTCATTCGGGGTATAGGCAACGATGCTCTACAAGAAGACTTGTTGGCTAAAGCAAGATCGCTGGAGACCCTAGAACAAAATGTGAGCCACGCCCAAGCATTCGAGATGGCACTGCGGGACCAAAACAAAATGTCCGGCATCTCGGACATAGCGAGGCTTCAGATGTCGGCATATCGCCGACAAAAACGGGCTCAAAACACGATTCGACCAACTGCCACCAATAACCGCAGAAGGAACATGATGGAAATACAGCCCCAACGCAATGCATGTCGGGGTTGCGGTAGTTTCCAGCATGGTAAAACTGGGTCAGGCGACCGACCTTGAATGTGTCCTGCATGGGGTCAAACATGCAGAGCATGTAGCAAACAGAATCTCTTTGAAGGGGTCTGTCAATCAAAGGGCAGAGTAAAACAAGGAGCCATATGGAGTTCAGAGGACGAGGAAGCCGTCATGGATGCTCTCATTGCCCACATGATATTCGACCCGGCAACCAACACCTATAGACCGGGCAACAATAGCAGCCGCGAGGAAGTGGACCAACAATCCCGTCAACTAATGCTACAGTCACGCATCCCCCATTGTCTCCCTGTAATAGCACATGCACAGCAACCAGACCCTAACAACAACAAACCATACATATATCCCCACGACTTCGATAATCAAGGATTCCCCGAGCTCTCTCTAGGTTACTACCCCACAACAAACCAGGCGTAAAAGAGAGACACACCTCCCATGCAACCCGGCCTACCCATGGGGGGGAAAGGTGATGTAGAATAAACAAAGAACTATTTCAAACATATCCAATGAGATGTTCTAGCCAATCACAATCCAAGGAATGGACCGGCCAATGTGTGCACATTGGAATCTCCCAATGTGCCATAAATAAGCTCTTTCATTGAGGACTGATTCACTGGTGGTCTTAGCCCAGATACTGACTACAAGTGTGTTTCGTGATTCATCAATCAGTATATAACTTCAATTTTAATATACTAATACATTTTACAAGACGGTGTTTTCCGTAGTGAACAAGATAACACGCTTTAAGTACCACACTGTCCCGTGAGAATTAGATGCATAATGAAGAACGTATTTTTAGGAATAGTTTTAAAAAATTAAATTAGATGCGTAAGGAAGAAGACATGTTTTTAGGAATTATCAAAAAAAGGATATCCGATGCATCCGGGAAAATAGGTTTTTATGACTTATAAAAATACATGTTAAAGAAGAACACATTTTTAATAATTATTTAAAAAAATAAATTAGATGCGTAAGGCGAAACATGTTTTTCGGAATTATAACGAAAAAGGAAATTCGATGCATCCGGAAAAACAGCTTTTTATGACTTATAAAAAAAAGATGTTAAAGAATTTAATTTTAGGAATTATTTTTTTTAAAAATTAGTTGCGTAAGGCGGAACATGTTTTTCGGAAGTATATCAACAAAGCAGATAAGATGCGTTAGGAAAAACATATTTTTAGGAATTATTTTAGAAAATTTAATTAAATGCGAAAGGAAGACTTAGGAATTATTTTAAAAAACAAATTAGATGCATCAGAATTTAGAATTATTAAAAGAATTAAATCAGATTCTTAAGGAAGGCAGAAAATATCTTTCGGTAATTTGTAAAAAATGAAATTAGATCCGTAAGGAAGAATATATTTTTAGGAATAATTTTTTAAAAATAGATTCATAATGAAGAAAATATTTTTAGGACTTATTAATTACTCCAGGTGAAAAAGAATATGTTAAAGGTAATGAAGAAAAACCGATAAAATCGTGGATGACATTTAGATTACAATGCAAAAATCTTTAAAGAAAACAGAAAAACATTTGGATAAGGCAAAGACGCAGAAGGATCAAAATATGTTTAAAACAACGAAAATGCAGAAACCAGTGAAAAAGTATTGTCATAAGTTTGTTTAATAACTTCAATCTTAATATTTGTCATAAAAATCGACTATGTGGAAATTAATTTTTTGATGAAACAAAACAGGAATTATTCCAAACTTTAACCATGTCGGTGGCTTTGTATAACAGATTATCTTAGACCCTCACGAAAAGGTGAAAGTTCTCGTGCCATACTCGCTAACGTACTGGAGTGCGACATTCTAGTAAAAGTTTTAACTTCAATCGCTCTGTAATATAATGGCCGAGGGATTTCGTTTTATATATCTTGCCTTTGGGTTTAGTTAGGCTGAGAACCTTTCGGCTTAGCGCATGGGTTAGTTAGGTGCAAACTTGAACACAAGTGTTGACGCGCGCGCGGGGAGGATGTGTCGTTCACAGATATCAAAATAAAAATCCCGGAGAGGGGATGTGACCAGGGATGTGAATGATGTCATGCACCGGATTTGGCGGATTTTGAAAAAGTCAGTGAGTTGAGTCTTGCTGTGCGAGGAAGAAGGGTGACTTTCGCTTGCTCGCCGAGGCCATGTGGCGGGTGCCACACGTGCTGGGGTGCAGATGGAAAAGCCAGAACAGAAAGAATGTGTATCTCTCTACCTATGTCGAAAAACCTTTTAACTCAAAGGTAATAAAAAAGTTCCGTACCTGAACTAAGAAGTCGTAAGTGTTTTTCGTGTTTCGGGATTCCTATGTTCTATCTATATGAGTTATGAACATTACATGTACGTTTCACATATTTCGAATGAGTATCGTACAGCGCTTTCACTTTCAGATAAATACTCTTGTTAAAGGTATGCACTTCCTTACCCACCACAGCTATCGGTTAAAATCTGCACGGTTCTTCTTCTTTTAACATTTAATGACTCACGAAGGTTAATACGCCATTTAACAAAAAAAAACCCAACTAATCAAGCCAAAATGTAGCAAAACACTAGACAGTAACTACACAAGGATTCATGGTGCTGTTTTTAACAAATCCTTAACACAGTACTCTAAGAAACAACGACTGTACAGCCACTTACATCCGATCTCACAAACAGTCCAAATAAGACGATTAAAACATGGTAGGTATTGTTGGAGAAACAAGACCAAACTTACAACAGACTTTAAAATAGACCCATATGCGTTAAAACAACCAACATAAACATACATCCATCAGCTATTTTCAGACATTTGATGCCATCTAGGGGACTTACTAAGAGTGTTTCCCGATACAGATGGATTGTGCCAGAGAGAGAAAACAAAACGTGTGGATGATAATGATGATGGTGATGTGTGGGATGCCAAATGGCCAAATTTTACTTAAAACAACGAACATGTGAAAACCACACAAAATAATCAACGTATAATAGTAAATTAAATGCCTTCGATTATATTATTTGCTCAAGTTTCTTCGGTGATAAAGTTGGGGATTTTTTAAATATCAATGCTCATTACAATAAATAGGGAAAAGACCTAAAAAATGTTCTACTCAAAATATTTGTTTCCACCACTGGAAAACTAAGCTATTTGGAATTTCGATTCTCTAAGTCTAGGTATACACACAATTCAAAAATAAATTGTGCCCAAAAGACATTCAAATTTTTTTCCGTGTGCACATATATTTGTTTGACTCAATTTTTGCAGTTTCTTAAAAGAAAGGCATAAACTCAATCCTCTCCGCTACAAACTTGTCATTCTTCTGATGGATACACGGCTCAATTCGAAACCCCAACGAAATCTCACTTTCTAAACCGTTGGGGCGTTTACAATTCGAACTGTTTCAAAGCACAGTTACATTCATCGATCGTTTAGCTTGATTTTTAAAAAGTTTTATACTGCTCCAAAGCCAAGGAAATGGGTGTTTCACAGCCCGGTAAGCCGTGATAATCTCCTCTGATGACAAATGTTCTGAACAGGATAAGTCGAACCTATCTCCGGAAAAAAAAACTATTATGCCAGTTGATTTAATACAAGCAGTTTACTAACAGTATATCAAGTGAAATACAATCAAAGATCATATGGTATCTATAATTATACAAAACAGAATACAATGTCTGCACTAACTATATGTATGTCGGTCTAAAGTTAACTTTATCAACTTAGTGAAATGTTGGAGTTTTCTCTCGGCTTACTGCTATGAAAATTTCGTGAGTGCTTCGTCTCTCTCAAAACAAGCTAATTCATTCTCTCTGCAGTGCAAACACCAACCAATCCCTGAGGCAAAATAATAGTATATTATATGCACATTCCAACATAACCCAAATCTGTTTCCATACTAAAAGTACATACCAAAATCATCTCTACTTAAATCCTATTTACCAACCCCTCCGCTCGGGCAGGATATGACACAAGGTCAATTTTTAAGCGGAGTTTAACAGGTTTTAATTTAGAGCTTTCCTTCTCCTAGACGAGTTGCCTAACCAAAGCTGAAGAACCTAGTCTGCCCTACTATTTACCCATAGCTGGAGGAAGAATAATTGGATTCATACCTTTCCCAAGGGTATTAGTGCAATGTGGAATGCAATCAGTTTCGTCCAGGACTTGAACTCGTGTCGCCGTGTTCATTTCCTACGACGATAACAATTACACCACAGGCACCTCCTCATCTATACTTAAATCAAGTTCAAGTGTCCTTTCTTCTACACTTACTAATTTTAAACAACATTCCAATATTGTCAACGAATCTGGCTGTTACCACGAGCCAGCTTTGAAATCCTCTACATGGTGTGAACTCTCACTCCTCTTATACATGGTCTTCTCAAAAATCAACATATTCTCTGAGAAACCAACAAAAATCTGATTTTTTTTAAAATTCTAGTGCTACAATATTCTCAAAGGCAAGTTAACTCAGTAACATATCAATCCATTAACTTTGTCACAAAGGCAGTTAATATGATAATCTTAATAAAAATGTTTCGAATTCGTTTTAGAGCAATAAAAACTATTTTCTGATTGATTGATTGATTTTAACGGCATGTCAACCAGCCTAGGGTCTTTTAAACATAGATTGTAAGTAATTGTGTACATTGTACAATTATATTGACACTTTGTGTTGTTTCTTGAGAGTTTTTTGTACATGTATTTCTTTATGAATCAAATATTTTGCAAAAATTCGTGTGGCTTCAAGTATTCTTATCTGATATTAATAATTATATTGTTTCGAGTAATTATCTAATAATCACTTGATAAAATTGTTATATGATTACAAGTAACAAGCAACGATCCTTAGTGAACAATGATAGCTTCAAGTAACTCTTTTTTATACAAATAATTTTCCCGGGCCGGTCGACGGGTCCTGGAGAATACACCGACTGCATCTCTGCAGAGGGGTAAGACTCCTCCAAACGAGTGTCGTGGATATGCCATTAAGCAATCCGATGATGAGGCCCCAGTAATACGGGAGCCTTAGGGAATGCAGAGTACCACTTCATTGCCATTACTCCATGGTCCACTCTGGCCGGAGTGGTAATACCTAAGATTATGGATCAAATAGCACTGTTTGACATTTAAACTGAGTGCAAACAAAACTCAAGCTAGACGGAATTGCTTGAAACAGAACTGCTTGCTAATTTAGCTGTGAGTAAACAAATGACTGATGTTTAATAGAATTTTTAATGATATATAGCAATACTTGGAACCATTTAACTGAGTGCAAAAGAATGAACTTAGACTCATTTAAAAATGTTAGTAAAACGGGTTTACAAATCATATATATTTGATATAAATGTATAAAAATGATTTGGTATTAGATATCATACAATGATTGATATGGCAAAAGAAAAAAAACATTTTGCCCAGTCGTCTTGGTCTGTAGAATACACTGATGGCACCTTTGCAGAGGGGTAACACCCAACCCCAACGAGTGTCTTGGATATGACACGAAACAATCTGATGGTGAGGTTCCAGTAATGCTGGAGCTTTGGGGAATACGGACCACCACTTCATTGCCATTGCTCCCTGGTCCACTCTGGCATGGTGTGATAGCACCTGATAGGGTCCTATCTATAGGTTAAATATAACTAACAGCATAGTTATGCTAAACTGAACTGTTTGACTAAACTAAACAGCTTGAAGAAGAAATCCTTTTGACAATTAAACCGTACTTACATTTAAATAGCGTGCTTATGCTAAACTGGATTATTTGAAATAGAACTGGCTTTTGACAATGAAACTCTATTTACACTAAACTGAATTGTTTAATATAGAACTATTTTGACATTTAACTATGTGTAAATAAAATCTGCACTTATACTTAACTGATTTAGCTAAATTAGAACTACTTGACTAAACTGAATAGCTTGAAATAGAAACGCTTTTCACAATTAAACTCTACTTACATTTAAACTGCGTGCTTATGCTAAACTGAATTGTTGTAATAGAACTAATTATTTACATAAAAATGGATTCGGCATTAAATAATCTACAAAGGTTGATATGCCATAAAACCAACCAACCAAATAATCTATAGTTATATTACATCGAGTATTCCAGTTGAATACGAATATTTTTTAGACATATCGATTTGACCCATCTAAGAGACCCTAACAGGTACTACCACTCCATAGTGGAACTGACTGCAATGCCAATCAAGAAGTACTCTGCACCCGACACAATGATAATGTGCTTTGAAGATTCTCTAAGTTAAATTCTTTATTTTACTATACTGAGTGATCTATCAGAGCCGACAATATCGAACTTACGATGAATTATAAAATTCTGTTCAGCCTGAAATATCGCTATGGGTTCGAATTTAACACCATCCAGTGTAAAAAATTATAATCAGATCAATCATAAAACAGAATCTTTATGCTTATAACAGGGTCAGTCGTACACTGCCTTACTAATTCCTGCGCATCTCTCCAGCAGTTATTGTTTGCTAGTATTTTAATTAAAACAAAAAATTGAATTTTGAGACGAAAAATCAAATGGAATCGGCACACTGAAGAAAATATAACCGTTAGCAAAATTTTGAACAAAAACTAAAAATTGAATTTTGTTTATCAAACAAATGGAAATATTTTGTGCGTTATTCCATCTTTAATATTTTCCAATGAATATCGACTTCTGCTAATTTTGTTGAAAGTAACTTTTTTCAATATCGACTTCTGATCGTTTTGTTGAAAGAAACTTTTTAAAAAAATATAATTCGCACCTTTTTTATTTATTATTTCAAATTGACATTGTATATCTTTTTGGCAAGTTTTCGTCTATTCTACGAAGACCATTCAAAAAATAAGCTTAATCTTTTTGAAAAAATATCTTTTCAGGACTTAGTTTTATAAATGTTAACCCTACATTTTTAGAAATTGTTTTATGGCAAAAATTAATTTAATCTTGAAAAAATATTTCTTTTTTGGTGATTCAAAATGGCGGCAAATCAAATGGAGTTTTTCATGGTTTGAAGAGAGATCTGCCATCAGATTTTACTGGCTAAAAAGAGCAAACAATGTGAAATTTACAGATTATTATTTGATGTTTATGGAGAAAAAGATTTTAGTAAAAAATGTTTACAAATCGGTTTGACATGGATTTGCACTATACACCTGGGTCGAAAAACAGACCGTAGATTAGAAACACACTGACCCTCTAGCGCAGAGAAATTTCTGGCTGTAACAGAAGGTCATGTAGACAATCTTCTGTGACATGAATTGACCGATCACTCTTGATTTCCTTTAAAAAAAAGTGCAACAGTAAACAGTGTTTCCGACTGCCAAATTCTTGGGCAATATTTCATCTTATTTATTGAATGACCTTTGTACGTATCTTTCAATCAGCTGGATTCTCACTTGTTTCTCCTTCACTCCTTTTCCCCATTTTCTCGCTTATATATATATATATATATAAATGCTGAATATTAATATCTTTTGAACATATCTATATAAGAGGTCCTACCAGGTACTACTGCTCCTGGTCAGAGTGGAACTGGGTACAGAGATAATGAAGAATTAATCTGCATCCAACACGACAGCAGTGTACTTCGAATCTCCTCTAAGTTAGGTTCTTTATTTTTATATTAAGAGTGATTTACCAGAGCTTGCAATATCGAACGTATGATGTATTTTATTAGGGTGAGACAAACATTTTGCAATATTTTTGTAATGTGTGGCACAATTCGGCTGCTCGCGGGGATTTTGCTAAAGTGGTGAACGTGACAAACAACATGGGGATATGAAATGCCCTGTCCTGAAGCTCTAAGGAGTGTAGTAGTCACCTCCATTGCCATTACTCCCATTTTCCTTCTGATCTATGATGATAGTACCAGTTAGCGCTCCATCTATGGGTCAAAAAGATCTATTTGATAATTATTGACATTCTGTAGATTTATGTAAAAACATAGAAATGTGTGGAGGAACTGATGATGATTATTAAATAAAAATTCTAACAGGAAACCATATAATTAAGAATAAATTATTAGTATATTCCACAATTATTTCAAAGTAATTCCAAGAAACAAAAATTGATAGAATTAAAAATAAAAATCCCATCACCTTTTATTTTTAAAGTTGTTCAATTTTTAAAATGTAAATTACATTTACATATATATATATATATATATATATATATATATATATATATATATATATATATAAATTCTAAATTACATTTGTATATATATATATATATATATATATATATATAATTTACAATCTAAAAAATTGAATAACTTTAGAAATAGTTTTGTTTATGTTTTTCAATTTTTAAAATTGTAATTTACATTTGAACACACACACACACACACACACACACACATATATATATATATATATATATATATATGAAAATGTAATTTACAATCTTAGAAATTGAACAACTTTTAAAATGAAAAATAAATATATATATATATATATATATGTGTGTGTGTGTGTGTGTGTGTGCTAGTCTTCACTCATACATCTAACAGTCTTGTCGGCTGGAGCTATAGAGTTCACAGACTGCATTTATGCAGAGAGGAGAGATCTCCCCAACGAGTGTCCTGAAATGACACTAAACTATCCGATGATGAGGGTTTAATCCTTGGGCATTGGAGAATGTGTAGGATCGTTTTATCATCGTTATTAACAGGTTCACTCTGGAGAGGCAGTACCTGATAGGATTTCAACTTTATAGAAGTGCTCGACAACTTAACTGTGAGCAAACAGATGATTGATCTTAAATTGAATTGGTAGCATTATATAACAATAATTGGAACCATTTAACTGTGCGAAAACGAATGATTAACGTCAAAAAGAATTATTCGTGTTAAATTGGAATTCTTGTAATTTTTTAGCTGTGTGCTTAAACGGAATTAATGGTATTACATTGCCATATTTTGATCCCTTTAACTATGCAAATGAAACTATTTTGAGGAACACTTGAAGCCGTTTAACTGTATGGGATAACTGAATTATTGATATTACATCGAAATACTAGAAACCATTTGACTGTGTAGAAATGAATGAATACTGTTGAATAGAATAATTAGTATTAGATAACAATGCTTGTAACCACTTCCCTTTGTGCAAAAAAAATATTTAGATTAAATAAAATTATTAGGTTAGGAAAGCAATACTTGAAACCATTTAACTGTATGAGAAAACTGAATTATTGGTGTTACATCGAAATACTTGAAACCATTTAACTGTATAAAAAGAATAGCAATAGTTAATTGTATTCTCACAAATTAATCCTATCCCATTTAATGATAAAATTATCAACAAACCTTTTACAGATAATCACATATGTATAACCATTTAAATATGTGGAAAAAAATGTATGATTTTAAATCAAATTGTTAGTGTTACATTGAAATGCAATAAATGATGTAACTGTGTTCAAACAAATTATTAATAGTAATTAGAATTATTCGAATTAAATAGAAATACTTAAAACTATTTATCTAGGAGTCCATTTAACTGTGCAAACGAATAATCTCTGGCTTGTTGAAAAATATTATCTACAAAATACGCGTTTAAAAACCATGCTTAGTATATATGTATAAAACGCATTAAATAAACTACGAGGGTTTATATGCCATAAAATCTTAACCAACCACCCAATCAATCAATCAATATATATATATATATATATATATATATATATATATATATATATATATATATGAGTTCTTGGAAAACAAATAGCGCTTTCCTAAACTCATTTTGATGTGGTCAAATAATTTATGGGGATCTTGAAGATTGGGTTGGTTATTTTTTTTTGTTTGGTTTCGTTGGTTGTGGGACTTTGGGGTAAGATATTTGTTTTCTTTCTTCTTTTCCAGATTTAATTCCTTGGCGTCTTTTTGGCCAGTGAAGTTTGAAAAAGAATTACTGCAGGAAGAAAGAAAAGACACTCAGACACCTTAAAAATGTCAACGTTATTTTTGGGTTTCTTACGGTAAGTCTATTGTGAGGGAATGTCTTCCTTGACTATTAAAGAACAGTTGCGTCTCCCAAACCAGGCACTGAAATGTATTAATAATTTTTGGTGGTTGATACGTACAAAGTCTGTGTGGTCATATCCAATGAGTGTTTATAATATAGGCTGCAGCTAGAGGAGACACGGTCGTGCACCAATTATGAGACTTGGGAAGACACGTGTGCTGCCCAAGCCGAGGGAAATAAGGCCCGTCTAATATCAAAGATGAAGCTGAACTGAGAGTGAGTTTCTTTCTAGCGCCAGTAAGTGTCTTTCAGTCATGAACAGTTCCTACATCCTGTCAGGGGCTTATAGGAACTGTTACCTTTTGAATTTATTTGATTTTATAATAATTTTTATTAACGTCCACAGATCCATCCGGTGACTTGAACGGACCAAAGATAGAATAGGTAAACACTTCCTGTCAATTCTATTTATCAAAACTGCTTAAACAAAAAAGCCTGAATATATATATATATATATATATATATATATATATATATATATATATATATATATATATATATATATATATATATACCAATATTTATTTGAATTACACATATATTTACTCAACATCTGCGAACAAGGTTAATTTTGAACGTAGTTTAACAGTTGTCTAAATTTCTGAGACGAAGTTTGTTGATTTTTATCATTAAGGTTTTTCGGACTATTGTCTTCATCTTTATTGTTATTTCCACAACATTTCGGCCAATATGTCCTTCGGCTTTCTTCAGGTGTTTGTCGAACTCGGGAACCTTCAAGGAACTTCGAACAACGTCCTTTATTGAAACCACGGGGTTTGCCTGTTCTGATTCCGTTAGCCATAACCGGGTAAAAGTGTTAAGTATTCCTGTATTGTTATTTAATTCAACGAGGATCGTTTGTTGCAAAAACCGATGTTTTTAATGTTGGCAAATTATCCAAGTAAAAAAAACTAACGCTGAATTCTTTTTTTCATATTTGTACACTTATATATATATATATATATATAGTTGTGAAACAAGAAAATCAATAAGTATATTCCATTATAAATTTATTTCACCCGTTCAATGGGATCACATTATATATGAATGTGTGAGTGCGTATATATATATATATATATATATATATATATATATATATATATATATATATGTAAAGAGATTGTTGTGGATCCATTGAGAGAAAAGTAAATATTTTAAAACGAACATGTCGGCAAATGGTTTCAATTTGGTATTTAAGATTTTTTATTATCATTAAATCTATGAATATATTTGTGCAACATATTTTTCGGACATTCCTGTTTTATTTTGTCAATGACTTAATCACCCGAAGTTGACTGCAATGTCCGAAATAAGGGTTGTACAAATTTATACATATACGGAAAAAGAATAAAAATAACCTAATTAACAAATTTGAAATCATTTGCGGTCCTTTGTATATATATATATGTGTGTGTGTGTGTGTGTGTGTATATATATGTGTGTGTGTGTGTCTGTGTATGTGTGTGTGCACGCGCGTGTGTGTGTGTGCATGTATTGTCTACTTTGGAAGTAAATCATTATTTTAGCACATTCTGTGGAAGAACGCGTAGTATTTGGCCATGCTACAACTGCATTCTTTCGTCGCCTTACGTACCACCTCTCAGGCATATATGCCATAAAACAGCATCTAATGACAAAGCATAATAAAGACACTATCCTCCTTTATTATACAAAAATCGTATATAATAATAACAATAAAAATCGCTTACAAATTCTCGAAGCAATAAGCATAAAAATTTTTTTAAACTATTATAAATAAAATAGCATTCAACATAGGTATTAATATATTAAAGATATTCAGTAACTAACCCAAGCACCACCTCTTCTAACAGAATCAGCCAACAATATATGAATTTTTTTTTTGAAATTCAAATATTCAAAAACCAAATAACCCAGCCAGAAACATTTAAGCACAACCACTGAGGACGACCGACGAAACGGTGAAACGCACTTGGACTAGTATGGGACACTCTCTTCATCACCTCGACTTGGACATAAGGAAAATAATAAGACTCAAACGTCAACACTTAATTATCCTTATAAGAAAATACTTTGCGAATTTTAACAGAACATGCTTAAGTAAATAAATAAAATATATATATATATATATATATATACAAATCTTCATTTGACTTTTAGATACTAGTGGTATCCTTGCCATAAACTAGCACGTACAAAATTATTGCAAAACAATAGACTTATTCTTGTATTTTTCTTTCCAGACTTCCTTCATTCCGTCCTTTCAGGCGCGTCCTCGTAGTGTAATGACGCTGAACTGCGGAATCGTAGTAAGCGAGTTCGAAACCCAGTCGCGCTATTACGTTCACTTTTGGACAAATATTCTTGGGGAGGCTTTAAACCCCTGAATCCTACCACCTATGGGTTATATAGTACCACTACTGTTCTTCTAAATGAATGGCTTTGGCATTAAATGATCAATAATGTTGATGTGCCATTAAACAAATAAACCAAACCAAATTCTTTCTTTCTTCCATCCTTCCTTCCATCCTACTTTCCATCCTTCCCTCCTCCCTTCCTTTATCTTCCAGTTTGAATATTTCTTATTATCGTTCAATCTTTGAAAACGTGAGCTCGGTTTGAGAACAATCAATCACTGGTTCAAGATTTCCGATTCTCCGCACATCTGGTGCAACCTGTTCAAATCGGAGATCAAATTACCGGTTCGTATCTCAGCAGACACTTTGAAATCGAATCTAATTAAATGGTTCGTTTCTCTGCTCACTTGCTTCTGGCAAAGAACAAGGGTGGCCAGAACGAAAGAAACGTTGGTGTCTCTTCGTCGAAAGCAACTGATAGGTGAAGGGGGAGGAAGTTTCCATTGAAATACATTCACAAGAGATCGAGGAAAACGGGTTCAGCTTAATTAGAAGAAATTCTTTTTCCTACTGACATGAAATAATTACAACAACAAAATCAGAATAATGCGACGAAACTGCATTCATTACTAATACTCATTATTTTGGTCACACAAATAATACCAATATAAGATTTGTTACTCTTGGATCAATTTAAAATAACCTGGAAAAGAGACCGCCCAGACGATAGCGCAATTGATGTGGGCATGAGTGATTTTCAGAATCCAAAATAGCAGTGAAGACATGCTATCACTCAGACTTTGAAGAAGACCACTTGTTACTAATATGGTAAAGTCAAAAATACTATTATTATTATTATTATATTGGAATTTTGAATGCGCAAAATTCTTTGTGGTTTTGAGATACAAACAGATCATGGAATTTCGGCCAAACGAACTGACCTAGTAATGCTCAACAAAAAAAGAGAACCTACTGAATGCTGGACTTTGCCATTCCGGCTAACCACAGGGTAAAACGGAAAGAAAGTGAAAAAAGAGATAAGTACCTAGACCTTGCTAGAGAACTGAAAAAACTATGGAACATAAAAGTGACGGTGATACCAATTGTAATTGGCACAGGGACCGAAGGACATGGAAATAAGAGGACGAGTGGGGACGATCCAAACCACAGCATTGTTGAGATCGGTCAGAATACTAGGAAGAGTCCAGGAGTCTTGCTGTCACCCAGACTCCAGTGGAAAGCCATCAGCTAACATTTGTGTGAAAAAATTGCAAAAGAGTAAAATAATAACAACAAAGAGAACAAAAGAAAGTATAGAATATGAAGGTGACGGTTATAACAATCGTAATTGGTGCGTTTGAAACGATCTCCAAAGGCTTAGTACGGTGGCTTGGTACAGGGAGTTGGAAATCGGACGACGAATTAAGACTATCCAAATTACAGCGTTGCTAAAATCATCTAGAATACAACGGAGGGTATTTAAGACTTGAGGAATCTTCCTGTCATTCCTGTAAAAGATCATCAGTTAACTCTGATGTGAAAAATTCGAAACAAAGAAACTATTGCTACTACAACTACTACTACAACTACTGCTACAACTACTACTACTACTAATAATAATAATAATTGTAATGTCTTACAAAAACAATAGCATTAAAGGTTGTATAAATGCATCAATACAAGATAAGTTCATGATAAAAAAGCAAAGTATAAGATTATACTTGTCACGACAACAAATGTAATACTATAGTTGTTCCCCAGCAATATGTAACAATATACAGCTCGGTACGACTGTTACAATTTCGCGGTCACCGATACGAGCGGCAAATGTAATACCGTAGTGCGTGACAACATTTGAGGCACTGAATGAAATACTATAGTTGTCACGGTACTTTTACTTTGGTCTTATCCTGGTAACGTCACCAAATGTGATGCCATGGCTCGTAACGATTCTCAATTGTGTACTTCGTTTCGTGACTACCACATGCGTTTTCATTAGGGGTGTCCTCGTGGTGTAATGGTTAAAGCGATGCACTGCGGAATCGTAGTACGCGAGTTCGTACTCCAGTCGCGCTATTACGTTCACTTTCGGGCAAATACCCTTGGGAAAGGTATGAACCCCCTTATTCTCCCTCCAGCTATGGGTAAATAGTAGGACGGACTAGGTTCTTCAGCCTTGGGGAGGCAACTAGTCTAGGAGAAGGAAAACTCTGAATTCAAACCTGTTAAACTCCGCTTAAAAATTGACCTTGTGTCATATCCTGCCCGAGCGGAGGGGTTGGTAAATAGTACCACATGCGTTTTCAGGTAGTTTGTTTATCAATCTCCGCAGTGTCTATGTTGTGTTTGACAGTCGGGGTGATTTGTTAGAACAAGTCGTCTGGCAACCCAAAGACAAGAAGAAATCTCCGTCAACTATTATCAATCATTAATAGTAATATGTCCAATATATATAAATATATATATATAAAAATTGTTGCTTCCAGTGTTCAGACAGCATACAGTAGTACGGGAGAGAGAGAGAGAGAGAGAATATGTAAAGGTCTATGAACTGAGACACAAAGAGACCATACCCAATCTGACTGACGTCTAACCCTAACTGAACGCCCTTGAACGCCAACTTCTGACAAATCTTTTTAAAGATTCGCGATATTTTATATATCTAAATTCAAGATATCGTTAGTGTGATGTCATCTCATGAAGTTATTGCGTCATCTTGCACGTGACCCCAATTTCATAGTGTTTTCATTTCCTCAATCAAACCTGTGACAAGACATGAATCTGTTTTGTTTACATTTGGTCTTCCCGTGTAGAAATAACATGTCCTATATCCTGATCATGGTTCACTCACTTGAACTTTCCAATTTGACTTACATTTCCGCCTAAAGATTTTTGCTAGCTTAACAGCTAACTGAAAAACTCACGGCCCAACCACAAAAAATAGTGAAATGAATAATACAATCAACCATCACAGTAATTAGTACATATTAGAAAGATGCATATCAGCTGCTAGTAACACAATTTTTGTTGTCATAAATGTATTTTCAAGTCGTATTGCATAATTCTAATTTCTTAAATAATCATTGGTTTACATGAAGTTATATGAAATCAAGTATTCCAATCTAAGTAATTTTCACACGGTCCGGGAGACCTGTGTTCAATCCCAGGTCGCGTCATACCAAAGACTTTAAAATGTTACTTGATACTTCCTTGCTTAAAACTCAGCATTATGAGGTACGTATCAAGGATAAAGTGGAGAAATGTGAAGGAAGGAGTAGCGCCCTCCTCTACACCTCGATGTAGTAGCTATTGAAAAGAGACCCTTTGGGTCGCCCTCGACTAAAGGGAGACAACTTTACTGTACTTACCTAAGTATTCTTATCTAATGCATATAATTGAGACACAATTTTATAAGAGGTAAACCCCCCCCAACGAGTGTCCTGGATATGGCACTAAACGGTCTGATGGTGAGGTTCCAGTAATGCAGGAACTTTGGGGAATGCGGAGTACCCCTTCATTGCCATTGATCCCAGGTCCATTCTAGCCCGGAGAGTTAGCACCTGAATAGGCCCTATCTATAGGTTAAATAGAACTAACAGCATACTAATGCTAAACTGAATTGTGTGAATAAACTGAATAGCTTGAAATAGAAATGTTTTTTGACAATTAAACCGTACTTACATTTAAACTGCGTGCTCATGCTTAACTGAATTATTTGAAATAGAACTTTTTTTCGACATTAAAACTGTATTTACACTTAACCGAATTGTTACATATAACTGCTTGAATAGTTTTAAATAGAATGTTTTTGACCATTAAACTGTGTACTACTGCTAACTGAATTGTTTTAAAAAGTACAGATTATTTACATAAAAATGGATTTGGCGTTAAATAACCTACAAGAGTTGACATGCCATAAAACCCAACAAACCAACCAACCAACAATTTTATAGGTTAAAGTAACTATTCCTCTTTAATAATAGTTATTTGTTTGCATAATGTTATATGGTTTTATATATTTCAAGTTCGGACCAATTAATACCTGCAATTACAGTTAAAGGAAAATATCAAAGAAATTAGTATTAACGATTTTACTAGAAAGAAGAATGTTAGTTGATCTAATAGAAACTTTCAAAATAATTAAAAGAATTTCTTATTATGGTAGACATTTTTTTTTTCAATATTTCTCCTCAAAGACAGATTTCAAAAACTGGATATGTTTTGTTAATAGAGTAATACATTTTTGGAACAAATTACCTAATCAAATCAAAATCAGTAATTGTATAGAAAATTTTAAGATTGAATTAGATGGTTACACAAATAATGGTAAGAAAAAAATTAGGAATCCATTTTTGGAAATATCAAATGAATTTTGTCGCAGAATCTGATTGGTATATAGATATCATATTCATAGTGTATATGTTTTGCGAAAGATTCTTTCTTTCAAGGTTGATGTGAGCAGGATATAGCCAATACAAATAAATGAGTAAATAGATATTTTGATTTCAAGTAACAAGCAATCATCATCATCATCATCATCATCATATCGTGCTGGCAGCACGGATATCCCTGACCCTCTCTCGCCACTCCTCCCTATCGTTCATCGCCCTAGGTAGGTCTTCAGGACACACAACCTGTATCCTCACATAGCTGCTGAATGTACGTTCGTGCTGGTCGTCCTGCTTTTGCGCGGCCGTGTGTGGGGATCCATAATAGTACATCTCTTATGAGTTCATCTCTGCTTCTCCAGCAATGTCCTGCATGTCTGGTTCGCCTAACTTGAATAGTTTTCGTGATAGGGGGCAGGTGGCCGTACAGTTGGTGTCTTGTGGGGTGTTGCTGCCAGGACTTGTTCAGGATTGCACGCAGCATTCTTGTGTAATTGCCATCTAGTTTCTTCTCCAGCCGTTTTGTTAGCGTCCATGTAGTGCATCCATATAGCAGTATCGATGTGACCGCTGCCTGGAAGAAACTGCGTTTCATTTTATCGGTTAGGTCTGATTTCCATATAGTCGATAGCCTATTGATAGCTGTCCATGCTTTCGTTAACCTCGTTTCGATGTCCTTTTCGGTTGATTCGACGCTGCTTCCTAGGTACGTGAATTTGTCTACTAGTTTAAGAGGGGTTCCTTCTTGAGTGGAGATGTCCCCCGTTTGGTTATAGCACATATATTCCGTTTTGTGTGCATTAACATGGAGGCCTATGCTTGCTGCTGCTCGTTCCAAACTATGCAGAAGTGTTTCGGCTTGGTCAGGTGTATTTGCCAGTATCGCTATGTCATCGGCGTAGTCGGCGTCGGTAATTGTTGTTGCGGGGTATCTTCTGCTTCTTTTCTTCGTCAGTTCGAAGCCATTCTCTTTGATTTTGTCAATCGATGTTCTAAGTACGTAGTCTAGACAAATGATAAAGAGATACGGAGCCAGCGTGTCCCCTTGTAGTACTCCTGCTACAATGTCGAAGTATTCTGTGTCTCCATCTGGTGATCGTACTTTTACTTTAGTGTTTCTATAGAGAATCGTTATTGCCGCTACGGTTTCTTTAGGTATGCCGTACGCTAGTAGGATTTGTTCCATCTTTCCTCTGTGAATGGAGTCGAAAGCCTTGGTAAAGTCGACAAATATTAATGTCGCTTGTAGGTTCTTTGCCCGTACACCTTCAAGGATTCTGCGGATGGTTAGTATTTGTGAGGTCGTAGATCTATTTCTTCGGAAGCCATTTTGGTTTTTTCTAAGTATGTTGTCGATTTTGGGTTCTATTCGGTTTCGTAGTAGGGCATTGTAGATTTTGGCAGCTATGGATGTAAGTGTTATGCCTCGGTAGTTTTTGGCTAATCCGAGGTCCCCCTTTTTAGGGAAGGGGAGTATGCATCCCTTCGTCCATCTATCTATCGGATTTTGATTGTATACTGCGTTGCAGTGTCGGAGCAGTATGTCGTCGAATTGTCTGGTCTTCCATACTTCCGGGGGAATTTCGTCCAGCCCTGCAGCTTTCCTATTTTTAATTTTTCTGAGAACCGAGTCGAGTTCTCCTTGTGTGAACGGTCCAAGCAATAATCATTAGTAACAAGTATTACTTCAAGAAACTATTCCCAATGAAAGATAATTTGAACACAGTTATATGCTATCAAATATTCCTATCTAATACAAAATATTTTTAAATAAATTTGATATACAGATGAGATTCAAACACGTACCTCCTATCCATGTAAGAGTAGACTTTGAGGTAATTACAATGAAAAGGTGAAGCCATCATCCCTAAAGATCTACAAGTGGAGTTTCTCCGGCAGATCGATTTCAGAATCATATACAGATGAATTCTGTTTTTTGCAGTGAATGCGTAGGGGATGACTGATAATTCATATAATTATATTGATGAAATATAATGTATACTCCTCTCTTGAAGGAGTTTCGTCTGATCACAAAATTGTCTGACAAAAAATCACTTGTGTCTACGCAGGAATAAGAAAGGAACAGGGAAAGATTCATGATATAACTGGTCTTAACTTACCAAAAGTGATATTAACAATCAATATACGACAACTGTAAAGAATATGTCCTGGAAAATAAAAATGTTCTAATTATTCCGTGATTTTGAGATAGACATGGATAGACACGGATCATCAAATGTCAGCCAGAAGACCAGACATAATTCTAATTAACAAGAAAAGAAATTGCCTACTTGTGTACTTTGCTGAAACATGAAAGGGACAATGTTAATATTTTTAGGGCACTTGAAACAACCCTAAAGACCCTGGAAAACAAAAAGAAGATTGATCATTTGGTTGGTTGGTTGGTTGATTTTCTTTATGGCGTATCAATATTTTAAGTCATTTTGATAAAAGATTCAAAGAAATCAGTTTAGTATAAGTATAGTTTTTTGTTTATACACAGTGTATAATGTCAAAAATAGTTCAATTTCAAGCAATTCAGTTTATCATAAAACAGTAGTTTAGTTCGATTTGAGTCATAGATAGGACCCTATAAAGTGCTATCACTTCAGACAATGAAGGAGTACTCCGCATTCCCCAAAGCTTCAGGATTTCTGGAGCCTCACCCTCAGATCATATAATGTCATTTCAGGACACTCATTGGAGGGTTTTATCTCTCTGCTGAGAAGTAGTCGGTCTATTCTGCAGTACCGGCCGTCTAAGCCAGAAAATTCATGTAACGCTTCACGATATAACTGTCGATCACATACTAATAGTGATATATATGGCAACTGTAAAGAAAAAAGTTTAATACGCTTCAGGAGAAAGAAATACTCCAAATAGCGAATTTGAAAAAAATTGTTACCGCTCAAATTGAAACAGCAGCCTGGTGGATACCAACCAAATTAAGAACCAAAAGTTGAGTTCAATGGGAGACTATTGCAGTTAGGAAAAAATGAGATTGCATAAGGTTTGGTTTCTTTGTTTTTAATGGCATATCAACTCTTTTTAGGTTATTCAATGCCAAATCTATTCTCCTAGAAGAACAGTAGTGGTACTATTTAACCCATAGCTGGGAGGATAAGGGGGCTCATACCTTTCCCAAGGGTATTTGCCCGAAAGTGAACGTTATAGCGCGACTGGAGTACGAACTCGAGTACTACCATTCCGCAGTCCAATGCTTTAACCATTACACCACAAGGACACCCCCGATTGCATAAGAAAAACATCTTAAAAGTCCTCACACCAGATGGAGACACAGACTATTTCGACATTGTAGCAGGTGTGCTGCAAGGAGATATATTAGCCCCATACCTGTTTATTATCTGCCTAAACTACGTGCTTAGAATGTCTATAGATTTAATGAATGAAAATGGTTTTTAGCTGGCTAAAGAAATAAGCAGAAGATACCTTGCACAAACAATTAGGGACGCGTACTACGCCGATGACATAGCCCTTCTTGTATATTCACCCGCCCAAGCCGACTCCCTGCTCCATAATCTGGAACGAGCAGCAGGTAGCACAGGCCTCCATGTGAACACAGACAAGACAGAATACATTTGCATTAATCAAAGAGGCTACATCTCCACAGTAAATGGGTGGGCCTTCACAATTAGTGGACAATTTCACTGATTTCGGAAGCAGTGTCTCATCAACTGAGAATGACATCAACACGTGACTAGTAAAGAGGCTATTGGTCATAGGGAAGTTAGATCTGACCGATAGAATAAAATAAAGTTTTTTTTTCCAAGCAGCGGTCGTATCAATACTGCTATATGGATGCACCACATGGAGCCTAACAAATCGTATGGAGAAAAAGCTTGACGGCAATTACACGAGAATGCAGCAAGCTATATTGAACAAGTCCTGGAGACAGTACTCGACAAAGTAGCGGCTGTACGGCCACTAAATACCAATCCCTCAACTTGAAGCAGGAGGGGATAGATGGTAAATTTTAATTATGTCGACTAGTTGCCAAACACAGGCTTAAGAACTCAGTCTGCCCTACTATTTAGGAATATCTCTACGTTACACCCAACATTCTACCCTGTTGAAATACATGTGGAGTTTGGAGAATGGTATGGAAGGTGTAATCGAGTGGACCGCATTAAATAAAGAGTTATGCAATATGATGTCAACATGTATGTATTTACCCAACCCCTCCACAAAAAGTTTTTCAGCTCTTAAACTGAGTGCCAAACCAAATCTGCCCTACTATTTAACCCATAGCTAGGATCGAGTTGAATAGATCGATTCATGCCTTTCCCAAGGGAATTTGTGTAAAATGAGTAACAACCAGCTTTGTTCAGGTCTTGAACTTAGTTCACTGATTTCTGTTTCCCATTATGCATCAAATGGTGTAATTGTTATCGTCGTAGGAAATGGACACGGCGACTCGAGTTCAAATCCTGGACGTGACTGATTGCATTTCTCATAGCACTAATACCCTTAGGAAAGATATGAATCCAATTATTCTCCCTCCAGCTATAGGTGAATAGTAGGATAGACTGATTTCTTCAGCCTTGGTGAGGAAACTGGTCTAGGAGAAGGAAAACTCTGAATTCAAACCAGTCAAACTCCGCTTAAAAATTGACCTTGAGTCATATCCTGCCTGAGTGGAGGGGTTGGTAAATAGGATTATGCATCAAATGTCTAAGAATTAACTGAAAAGCCATAGATCGTAAGTTATTTTCTAAGTTTATTTGTTTTGATCCACCTTCGCTAAGTAACAACCAACTAAAAACTCTTGACAACTAAAAAACTAAGCAAATTTTCGTAAATATTTATAATAAAGAAAAAAGGTTTAAAGCCATTGTTAATCTATCAATCTAATCATTGATTCCTTGAGTTCAAACTGTTGTATATTGACCTCCGACCCGGCCGGGTAGTCAAAATAGAAAATGCACCGGTGTGAATAACAGGTGCATCCGGTCGAGGAATATCAGAATATAACCTTGACCGTAGACGGGTTGGATGGGTGCAATTTGTGACGCCCACAAGAAGAAAGTGGGCGTCGAACTATAATATAACTCGGTGCATAGGAAGTTCAAACAGTTGGAGACAAGTTGCGGTAGAGAAAGCCAGCAGCTAGCAGAGTGGGTCCTCAGGCCCCCAATTGAGAAGTTGCAGTTGGAGATCAGACGAGTTGGAGATAAGATGCGGTAGAGAAAACCAGCACCCAGCAGAGTGGGCCCCCAGACCCGGTTGAGCAGCCCAGGTGAACGGGAAAGAAACGCGGTTATGGCCATAAGAGTGGGGGTCAATATGTTGCAGTTCTGTTCGGTCTCCAACTCCCTCTCACAGTAAAACCCTTTAGTAACCCTTTCGAACCCTTTCAAATAAAGAGATAGGTATATTTTTCTAAAGAACTGTGTCGCTCGTCTTTATTGTGTCGTCGTTATGATTCTGCATGCATATGTAGATGTATAGTTGGTCATGGCTATACAACAAAACTTCACTGAAACCTTTTTAAATTGTGGCCTTTTATCAGTCAACCTTATCCAAAATTAAAAAGGCAACCCTATTATCTGCTCATAGTAACTTACTGCGATTATACTTAAAGTTATGTAGTAGTACATTTTAGGATGATTGGAGTCTAGTCAGGTTTTATACCAAGTTATTGAAAGTTGATTTTCAAGAAATGTCCTTTCTCTTTGAAAAGGGCGTGCTTCAATACTTCCCGATCGTTGTGCTGCGCTTAGCAAATATTCCTGAATATATTTTCATATTGTTGCATATAAGATTACAATATATATACTGTGACCCCAAACAAATCTTTATATCTTTTTATTTATTTAACTAACATTTCCGCCACGGGGAGGGTATGACACAAGGTCAGTTTTTCGCGAAATACAGCTGGTTTGAATTTGGAGTTTTCTTTCTCCTTGACTCACTACCTTATCGAGGCTAGAGAACCCAGTCTACCCACCTATTTATTCATGACTTGAATGCATCAATATATCACCAGAATTTAGCGGGAGATTCTTAATCATTTGGTTTCGATCAGGGTGACTACAAAATAGGGTGTATGGAGTTTATGCCTTATCTCTGACCTCTGTAGATGTCTTTCGCAGTGCTCTTCATTCATAAAAATCGAGTAAAACACATCCACATACTTAGTTTAGCACAAGGAAACATACAGGGAAGAACTACTGAGAATCGAACTCAGTAACAATAGTCTGATATCCTAACTCATGAACCATTACATTACTGAAGCACAAATATTCGAATCAAAAACCATTAGAAAATTATTAATGTACTGCCTGCTATTTTCTTAATTTTTCTGCATATATGATTTCAAGTATTCCTATCAAATACAAATAATTTTAAGAATATCTATTTTACTATCCAAAGATAGGAGCTTAACAAATACTACTGTTTCATCTACAAAAGAATGATTACACTAAAAGAATACTCTATTCTTCCAAGATTTCCAAAACTGTAGCCTCATTATCAGAAGAACCATTTTGTCTTACCTACAAATACCTCTTTTGCGTGGGTCTTATCGTTCTCCCGTTGATACAGTCAGCACATTCTCAGCCCTGACGATTGAGATGTTTTTCGGTACAGGATAATAAAGATGGCTTATTTTTCATAATGTTCACTGTCTTTTTTCAAACATCAGTTGATCAAATCTATTCGCTATATTTTTTCCGTATGATTCCCACTTCCATTCTTTTGAATGCCAACAGTTGTTTCTTGTCACTCAACCCATGGGATTAACACTTTTGACTGTTGTGGCTTAAAGGCTTCTCTGAAGTTAATCTTGACTAAAAATGAATTATATATATATATATATGAACCTGACAACTCAAAACTCAGAGCCAGACGAAATCTTGTTATATTTATCTTAACAAAAAATCGCTTTAATTAGATTTTTCAAGTTATTGACTTAAACTAATTTTCTTTCCTTAAGAATTCAGCCTAGTCAGCTGGGTCCGTCGATGTTGAGGCCCCAGCCGGTTGAAGCTGCAAAAACACTGACTGCATTTCTGCAGAGGGGTGAGACCTCCCCTATTAACGGGTGTCCTGGATATGACCCTAAACAATCAGATGGTGAGGCTCCAGTAATGCAGGAGCTTTGGTAATGTGGAGTACTCCTTCATTGCCATTGCTCCCTGGTCTACTCTGACCTGGAGTGGTAGCACCTGAAAAGGTCCTATCAATGGGTCAAATAGAACTGGTTGACATTTAAACTGTGTGCAAACAAATTCCGTATTCTAAATTGAATTATTTGAAAAAGAAACATTTGACCATTTAACTGTGTGTAATCAAATGACTGATGTTTAATTGAATTGTTAGTTATATATAGCAATACTTGGAACCATTTAACTGAGTGCAAACTAATGAGTAATGTTGAATTGAATAATTAGTGTCAAATGACTTGTTACCACTTCTTTGTGTGCAATTAAACGATTAATATTGAATAGAATTATAAATGTTATATCGCAATAATTGAAACCATTTAACTGTGTAGAGTCAAAAGCAATACTATTGTGCAAACAAATTAGTTCTAATTCATTTAAAATTGATATTACCGACATACTAATCTCGTACATATTATGGAGGTGTCCTTGTGGTGTAATGGTTAAAGTAGGACTGCGGAATTCGTATTCCAGTTCGTACTCCAGTCACGCTATTACGTTCACTTTCGGGCAAATACCCTTGGGAAAGGTATGAACCACCTTATCCTTCCAGCTATGGGTTAAATAGTACCACTATTGTTCTTCTAGGAGAATAGCTTTGCCATTAAGTTTGATATGCCTTAAAACAAAGAAACTAATCGTACATATCATTTGTATCTATTTAGATAAAGGCAAATAAATGACTGATGTTAAATTGTTTGTTACGTACCAATGCTCAAAACTGAGTACGAAAATGAGCTCAAGCTTGTTTAGGGATGTTATCAACAAGACAGGGAAGTCCTCGTGGTGTAATGGTTAACACGCTGGACTGTGAAATCGTATTAAGTGAGTTCGAACTCCAGTCGCGCTATTCCGTTCACTTTCGGACAAATACAGTTTTATTTTTAAATAGAGGAATTATATCACAAATTAAATTACAATGACCATGACCGAGCAATTACCATGACGAGTTCATTTTGGATCGCTTGTTTATGATATGGACCAGTTGCTCAGTGGGAGAGTCTCAGTTCGGCCTTCTATGGTCACTGGTTCGATCGCCAGTCTGGAAATCTCGGTATACACTGCTGATCATCATCATCATGCCGTGCCGCCAGCACGGATATCCCTGACCCTCTCTCGTCACTTCTCCCTATCGTTCACCGCCTCTGGCAGGTCTTCTGGACTACATCCTGTATCCTCACATAGCTGCTGTATGTATGTTCGAGCTAGTCGTCCTGCTTTTGCTCGGCCATAAGTGGGGGTCCATAGGAGTATATCAATTATGAGCTCGTCTCTGCTCCTCCAGCAGTGTCCTGCGTGCCTGGTTCGTCTAACTTGGATAGTTTTCGTGATGGGAGGCAGGTGGCCGTATAGTTGGTGCCTTGTGGGGTGTTGCCGCCACGACTTGTTTAATATTGCTCACAACATCCTTGTGTAGTTGCCATCTAGCTTCTTTTCGAGCCGTTTTGTTTGCGTCCAAGTGGTGCATCCATACAGCATTATCGACACGACCGCTGCCTGGAAGAAACTGCGTTTCATTTTATCGGTCAGGTCTGATTTCCATATGACCGATAGCTTATCGATAGCTGTCCATGCCTTCGTTAGCCGTGTGTCGATGTCTTGTTCAGTTAATGAGACACTGCTTCCTTGGTAGATGAATTTGTCAACCAGTTTCAGAGAGGTTCCGTCTAGTGTAGAAATGTCGCCTGCTTGATTAAAGGACATATATTCAGTTGTGTGCGCATTGAGATGGAGGCCAATGCCTGCTGCAGCTCGTTCCAAACTATGCAGTAGTGTTTCAGCTTGGTTGGGTGTATTTGCTAGTAAAGCTATGTCATCGGCGTAGTCGGCGTCGGTAATTGTTTTTGCGGGGTACCTTCTGTTTCTTTTCTTTGTCAGCTCGAAGCCGTTCTCTCTGATTTTATCGATCGACGTTCTAAGCACGTAGTCTAGATATATGATAAAGAGGTATGGGGCTTGTGTGTCCCCTTGTAGTACTCCTGCTACAATGTCGAAGTATTCTGTGTCTCCATCTGGTGAACGTACTTTCACTTTGGTGTTTCTATAAAGAATCATTATTGCTGCAACGTTTTTTTTTTTTTTGGCAGGCCGTATGCTTGTAGGATTTGTTTAATCTTCCATCTGTGAATGGAATCGAAGGCCTTGGTAAAGTCGACAAATAGTAATGTCGCCAGTAGGTTTTTTGCCCGTACACCTTCAAGGATTCTACGGATGGTCAATATTTGTGAGGTCGTGGATCTATTTCTTCGGAAGCCATTTTAGTTTTTCCTGGGGATGTTGTCGATTTTGGGTTCTGTGCGGTTTCGTAGTAGGGCATTGTAAATTTTGGCTGCTATTGAAGTAAGTGTTATACCTCGTTAGTTCTTCGCTAATCCGAGGTCGCCCTTATTAGGGAAGGGGAGGATGCATCCCTTCATCCATCTCTCTATCGGATTTTGATTATAGACAGCGTTGCAGTATCGTAGCAGTATGTCGTCGAATTGTCTGGTCTTCCATACTTCTGGTGGAATCTCGTCAAACCCTGCAGCTTTCCTATTTTTAAGTTTTTTTTTAAGAAAAGAGTCGAGTTCTGCTTACGTGAATGGTCCTAGTCAAATGTCCAACTGCTTACTAATAATTGTGGTGATTGGTTCGTGCGTAACTTCCGGTGGGTTTCCTAGTAGATTTTCGAAATGTTGCTTCCATAATTTCATTCTTTCTTGTTGGTTTGCAGCGGTTAATTTTGCTTTGGTTGTGCTCTTCCTTCTACTTCCGTTTATTGTTTGCCAGGCTTATCTTCCACTGAGTCTCTAATCTTATCTATTTGATTTTGTATGTATTCTGTCTGTTCTTTCATATATATGCCTGTTAATTGATCTTGTGCCTTTTTTAGTTTTATGGCATTTGTGTTTGTTGGGTTCTTCCTATAGCTTGTGGAGGCAGTTTTCACGTGTGCACGTTTTTCTCTAAGCGCTAACGTTTCCCATGGGACTCTATGTTTAGTTCTATGTTTTGTTGGAATACACTTCTCTGCCGCCTCTAGGTGCGCATTGACAAAATTCTCATATTCGTCATTTGGGGTACCTTTTTCTGTCTTCTATTGTAATGTCTCGAACCTGTTTCTTAATTCTAAAACATATATATCTCTAATATCTCTGTAGTTAAGAAAGACCCAGTCGTAGTGTTTGATGGTCGCAATTCGTGTGGCGTTTCTTCGTAGGGTTAGTCTAATCTTTGCTGTGACTATTCGGTGATCGGAGGATACACACCTGAAAGAGGAGTATGCCTCGCAATTCATCGCGCTATTTTTCCATTTCTTGTTTATTAGGACGTAGTCTATCTGTGCTTTACTCTTGTTCGCGTATATGTTGGTCCATAATTTTCCCTCCCTCTTTTTGCTAGTTTGTGTTGAGGCGTGTTAATCTATTTTCCATTATGAATTCTGTTAGATGTTGTCTATTCCTATTTGATGCGTTGTGAAAGCTGTATCTGTTGTTTCCGTTTTTCCCGATTTGGGCATTCATATCTCCGTCAATGACTAGTACGTTGTGTCTCGGTATGCTACGCACTAGAGAGGATATCTCATCGTAGAAGGTGTCTAGTTCAGTTTCTTCACTAACATTGGTAGGGCTGTAGCAGGAGATGATTGTTATTCTGGGATTGCCATTAAATGTCGCTGTCATCATCCTAGGTTTTATTCTCTCGATGCTATTAAGTGTTTTTAACGCTCTAGGACCTATAAGTATTCCTAGCCCTCCTACCGTGGCATTGACAGAGTTTTTCCAAGCTGATACAGTTGCTAGCGTCCATCCATTGCCAGTAGAGTGATATTTGATGTTTTCGGTGTGCATGTATCTGTGTTCTTGTATGCATATTATGTCTATCTTATGCTCGACGGCCGATGTAGTCAGCTCTGGTAGTTGACCTATTATATTTAAAGTTCTAACGTTAAATGTTGCTATTTGTATTGTTTGTTTGCATTTTAGTGATTTTTGTTGTTTGAGCTCTGTAGCAGATTTTTCGAACACTGAGGCCAGGGCTCCAATCTCAGCAGGACGCGCCGCTTTTTTACCCGCGCGAAGAGGGATGTGGTTTATGTATGTGGTTTGAGTGTGGGTCATGGTTATCTTTCGATGGCTGTTTTTTTATTGTCATCTATAGAAGCCACTCTTATAGATGAGCAGCAGTTGTTCCCTGATCGAACTAATGATCCTGGACGTTGAGCTGCATGTCTCCAACTCTCCGGTGGTTTCGTATATCACATGCAGTATTTACCGGATTTTCTGGCCAAGGTAATTCAATTTATTGTGTTTACAAATCACATTTATTTGATATATAGTAAAAAATGTGGGTGACCCGAAGGTTCCCTTTTCAATAGCTACAACATCGAGGTGTAGGGAAAGGCGCTACTCCTTTCCCTGGATTGCTCAACTTTACCCTTGTTACGTACCTTATATTTCTGAGTGTTAAGCAAGGAGATATCAGGTATTATTTTTAAGTCTTTGGTATGACACGACCTGAGATTGAACCCAGGTCTTCCGGACCATTAGCGAGCACTCTACCCACTAGTTCAATGATATATATATATATATATATGATTTGGCATAAGATAACCTATAATGGTTGACATGCCTTTAAACTAAATCAAATGGTACTTGTACTATGTAGAATGCAAACTTCTTCCTCCGGCATTTGAACTTTGGTCACCGTATCCATTTTCTATGACGATAATCGTTACGTTTTTAACCTGTTAGAATCACATCCGAATATTTTCATAATTGTTCGCTTCGTTTTCTTTGTTTCGTCATTAACACAACTTTATTTCCTTTGTAAAGTGGAGTAATTTATTACGCTTATTCTATTTTGGCGCAAGTCTAAATACAGGGAGTGCCCAGTGAACGTATTTGAAGACCTGCAGACAAGGCTATGTACAATTTCAATTGAAAGCTACCAGACAAAGAACAAGAAACGAGGGTGGGTCTTTGTTACTAATATCAAGTAAACCATAAATTATTTGTTGAATATTATATGAAGCAGACTGACCCGTTGGTCTAATTAATAGTGTTTGCAAATGGACAAGGAGACTGAGGTTCAATCCCTGGTCGTGTCATACCAAAGACTTAAAGAATGATATTTGATGCCTCCTTACTTAACGCTCAGCATTATAGGGTACGCATCAAGGGTAAAGTGAAGCAATCGAATTCAAGAAGTAGCTCCCTCCTCTACACCTCGGTGTAGTAGCTATTGAAAAGGTAGCCTTCGGGTCGCCTTCGACTATGATCACCAACTTTTCTTTACTTTTACATGAAAGAGAGATAGACTTTGCCTACTGTCCCGTCATTGCCTGGTTGGAACAATGAATTATATTCGATATTGCATACTCAGTATTTTAAGGGAAAAATCCATCGTTTCATGCATGGATCTTTAAGCAGGAGTTCGTGTTCTGTACAACTGAAATAAAAAAGCCGACAATTCCTGATATTTGTGGAGTCTTGTCAAATTACCGTTTTTTAAGATGGGAGGGTTGAAATAGTTTTTATTTTTGTTCTGGAACAGAAAAGTACCGAATCTAAAACGAATCATCGATTCTTTTGTAAATTTAGCCACCTCTTACGGAATGGTTTGACTGGTTGATTGTTCTTTCCAGCTTTCATCGTCAGCCATTTTTATTCTTAAACTTTGAATTCTTTTTCTTTTTTTTTCCTTTTTTTTTTTTTTATTTTTTTGGATTGCAGACTTTTTTTTCCTTTCACTGTTGCTTTATAAAAGTCAGAAGATTCTCTCTTACTGGATGATTTCCTTCTAATGACACCCATTGCATGTATCTTTTCTTTCAGGAACATTATCGTCGTATTTCCACGTCTCTATTTTGGGGACTGAATCACGATTCTTCCAGAAGACAAAACGCGGACGTCCGTCGTCTCATATAAAAATCTCTTGAGAATTAAAAACTGGCATTTCATGCAGGAATTGATCAGTCGTGCGGTGGTTGGACATCGAACTTTCAGACAATTATCGAATGGTAGACATAATCCTCTGTCAGTCACCCGTTATTGGTGCAAATCTTCAAAATGTTGAGCTAATTGCGTTTTCCCTGAAAGAAGATCGAAAGAATGCAGGAAATCTCCAACCATCAGTCAACAAATAGTAATTTATGAATTCCTAATACCAGATTGTGAATTAAATTTTCTGACACTCTTAGTATAAAAATGTACTTAGTCCTGGTTCTCAATAAAAATGTACATAAAGTATTGTTCGTATAAATGCATACTGAATCCACTTTCTTCAAAATTCACTTTTTTCTTTGTGCATGAATATATATAATTTGGGATATCATTGACATGCTAGCTAACTGTCAGTTCTCGCTTATACTTTCATCAGGCACACAGACACACATATATATATATATACATATCTTTAAGATTGCTCAGTCAGCTGGGGCTGTAGAATACACATACTGCTTCTCTGCAGAGGGGTAAGACCCCCTCCAACGAGTCTCCTGGATATGACACTAAACAATCTGATGGTGAGGTTCCAGCAATGCTGAAGCTTTGGGGAATGCGGAGTACCTCTTTATTGCCATCGCTCCCAGGTCCAGTCTGGCCCAGAGTGGTAACACCTGATAAGGGTCCTATCTCTGGGTTAAATAAAACTAAACCGTGCTTCTTTCACTATACTGATTTTTGCATTTAAACTGCGTATTTATGCTAAACTGAATTGTTTAAAATAGAACTGTTTTTACATTGGAACTGTGTACTTGTGCTGAACTGAAATGCTCGAAATAGAACTGTTTTTGACGTCCAAACTGTGTACTTATGCTGAACTGAATTATCTGAAATAAAACTGTTTGACATTTAACTCAGTGTATTGCCCAATCGGCTGGGACTGTAGAATACACCAACTGCACCTCTGCAGAAGGGTAAGACTCCCCCGCTAACGAGTGTCCTTGATATGACACTAAACAATCTGATGGTGAGGTTCCAGCAGTGCTAGAGCTTTGGGGAATGCGGAGTACCCCTTCATTGCTATTGCTCCCAGGTCCACTCTGGCCCGAAGTGGTAGCACCTGATAGGGCCCTATCTATGGGTTAAATAGAACTAACAGCATACTTATGCTAAAATGAATTGTTTGAGTAAACTGAATAGCTTGAAATAGAAATGTTTTTGAAAATTAAACTGTGTACTTATGCTAAACTGAATTGTTTTAACTAGAACAGATTATTTACATAAAAATGGATTTGGCGTTAAATAACCTATAAAGGTTGATATGCCATAAAACCCAACAAACCAACAAAACTTTCTTTAAGAAAAACAAAAATCGGTCACATTGGGATTATAAATTTATTTCCATCCTGTTGTTGGTATTGATAAATATCAATAACACCAAAAAAACAAGACTTCTTCAGATCGAATGGATAATTTAAATGACATACAGAATAGACACTGGAGGGAAGGGAGGGAGGTGTTAGAAGAGGGCTGAAGAGTTACCTTCCCGTTTGCCCACATCCGGTTTTTTTTGCTTCTTTATTTTTGTATAATTTTTTTTTTTTATTACCGGTTGGAATCACAGTAAATATATCATCATCATCATCATGTCGTGCCACAGGCACGGATATATTGATTTGAGTGTGGGTCATGGTTATCTTTCGATGGCTCTTTCTTTTATTCTCATTTATAGAAGCCACTCTTATAGATGAGCAACAGTCGTTCCCCGATTGAACTGACGATCCTTAGCGTTAAGCCGCAAAACTCACACGTTTTGCCGTCAATGGGTTTATTCAAATATCTTTACGTTGATCATGCTGCTTCCCATGTGTACGTAAAAAAAAGGTATATATATATATATATATACACGATGTATAAATGATATTGAGTATATTAATTTTGAATATCACAAGCAATATTATCAGAATGTATATTTTCTCTCTCTCTCTCTCTCTCTCTCTCTCACTTACACACACACACACACACACATATATATACACGCGCATATTTCGCACACATTTATAAAGCCACTAATTTATCTCTTATTTTTTAATCATAATTCAAAGAAATTTTTATCTAAACATATATACATGTGTGTGTGCAGGCACGCGCGTGCGTGTGTGTGTGTGTGTGCGCGCACGCGTGTTTTAAAAGTAAAAATAAAGATTCTCGGCTAAAACGGTTAATTTTTTTGTTGAAATGCTTCAAGAATTTTTAGTTGAGTATATATGTGTACTAATTACGAATTAATACATATTTCATTAACGGCTCATTGGTCTAGTGGGTGTTTTGCCAATGGTCGAGAAGACCTAGATTCAATCCTAGGTCGCGTCATACCAACGACTTTAAAAATGGTACTTGATACCTCCTTGCTTAACACTCAGTAATATAAGGTACGTATCAAGGGTAAAGTGGAGCAATCCAAGGAATGGAGTAGCGCCCTCCCCTACGCCTCGGTGTAGTAGCTATTTAAAAAGGAGCTTTCTGGTCTCCCCCGACTACGTTCGCCACCTTTACTTTTACTTACATATTTCATTGAACATAATAAACATTTTTTGTCAACGTATTTTTTGTTGATCCTTTTATATTGCCTTATTGTTTTTATAATATTCGGAGGGAATTGGTTGATGAATCTTCCATAATTATTTATTTCCTATGTACTTTCTGCCCGACTTTTGGCCATCATCAGGGGTGGAGCTATTACAAAATCATGTAGCTTTTGTATGTGCATTACTACTTTGTAAGAAGAGCGTCTGTACCGTTGCAGTGTGTAGCGTTTACTTTTGAATTTGTTTCTATAGTGTCAGTAGATAAAGACATTTAAGTACAGTAGCACTGGTTTGAAAATTAATTCAGTTAAGTTTGGGTTGTATGTCTGTAATATGTAGTGTGACGCGGCATAAAATATTCATCCCAATACGGGAATTTATTTTTCGCACGTGTGAAGTCGGGGCAGTCTGGCACTTGATCCCTCGCACAAATAAGTCCTAGATAAGAGTCCCTTTTCGGATATATGGGAACTGGCAGATAATATGGGGGTTAATTTGAACTAGACTGACCGCCGCTGGCAAGGGTTTTCCATTTTTCACGTTACACACACCCACCAGACCACTTCGTCTTCCTACCCCAAGGATAATGGAAGATATGGGCCTCTAGGTTTAGATATAATATCATTATTTATTGTAGTCAACAATTTCAATTTCCCGTGTAATATTTTTAAAGGCCAATAGGACATTTAGCGAGAATATATTGAGGGGAATGAAGCTGAAAAGGAACATGCAAAAGACAACTTCATAGGCAGACAACGCAATGAATAAATTTCGACACGAGGAGAGATATAAAATATAACAAGGTTTTTAATACATGCGGACACACATGTTTAACGTGTTAGCTATATTATCAGCGGATAATATCAAAATACAAATGTCTTTCTCCTTTTTTCTTTTCTTTCTTCTTTCTTTAAATTGAGAGAGAGAGAGAGAGAGTATGTAATTGCAATACTTAGGAAGAGTGGAGGGAGAAAACAGTTTAAGGTTTACTTAGCTTTTTGACGGCTTCCTTCTGAGAATATTTTCTCTTTTACGGGCTAGCGGGATTTTATATAACTTGGCTTAAAGGCGTCTGTCATCTTCTTGTCCAAGATTCTTTCATTTTTTCCCGAAATTTCGGCGACAATTTCAATACATCTTATCACGCCAACTGCTGTCCTGAAAACCCCAGCTCTGCTTCTTCACCCTGAGTTTGGCATCAGATCCCGCATCCTCTCACAGCGACCTCTGTCCTCAAAACTAAATTCTTCATTTACTATTTCCACAGACGAAAAGGGTGCTACTTCCGTTTGTAGGGTTCGGTCCAATCATTCGGCCTCTTTCTTCTTCCTTCACCCTGTTAGGTGATTCATTCGGACTACTATCTCTATCCAGTATATCTCCTTCTTTATCCATCCGGTCACAGAATGCAAACATCTGTTGACTTTCATTCTAACCCGGATTTGTTACTTCGGCCGCGAGGAATTGACCTACATTCCTTATTCCTCTTTTAACGGTCAGTCTTTGGCAGCCTGTTAATTCAAACACGGAGGGGTAGTGGAAGTTTCTTATTTATTTCCTTTCAATGGTAGACCACGTGACAGTAGTGTCTCGAGAATCTGTAGTTTCTGCTTGTTGTAACCAGGAAAGTTTCATAGTTTATTTTGTCACCTTAGAAATTTTCAAGTTTTTTTCAATCGGTCGAATATTTGAATAATTTTTTTTATTTGCTATAGTTGAAAATTTGCGTTGTTGTTTATTTTGAAAATTTGACAAATTCTAAGTTGGGTGTTTATTAGCGGCCGGATTCCCTCTCCATTTTTGTAGCTGGATTTTCTTTCTTTATACATTTCCTCGATGAATGATATATGTGAACAGGGTAAGATAAAGGCCTTTCAATGTCTCGATCATTTCGTCAAGGCTGTTCCTCTCACCCATACTTACGTCTTTGCTTTGGAGCAGTTTCAGTGCATGTTGAGGGCGAACCCGGCCCTAAGTGGCCTCACATTATCAGGTACTACCGTAACAACCAGGTGCACCGGTCATGCCAACGATGCCAGCTTGCTGGTAACAAGCAGGACCTTATTTCGTTGGGGATATTCAATTTTGTAAATTGGTATATGTTTGTAAATTTCTTTAGCATCCCCTTCTCTTTCACAATCATGTAAGTATGGCATTAGGTTATATATATATAAAGTGATTGGCTTGTTTTAGTAACTGTGGAATGAAATATTTCTGAATAATTGTTAAGTTATGGTAAATTGACAATCGTAGTATGTTTAAGGTCAGCGAATGGAACTAGTTATGTTAAAAAACAGTATATAGATGATCAGCCTCTTCTTCTACTAATTTTACGGCCTTGTGCCAAATTTCTATTTTTACAGAATAGATATTGTGTGAATTTGTCCTTAAGTTGTTCCCATGGGATAAATTTTTATTTCTCCGAATTAGGGTTTTCTCTAATTCATTAGAATTAGATTTAAGGCGATTATCTCCCTAACATCATCATCATCTTGTCGTGCCATCAGCACGGATATCTCTGACCCTCTCTCGGCACTCCTCCTTATCGTTCATCGCCTCCGGCAGTTCCTCAGTACTAACCCTGTATCCACCCAGAGGTTTGAGCTGGTCACCCAGCTTTTGCTCGGCCATGTGAAGGGGTCCACAGGAATATATCACTTATGAACTCGTCCCTACTTCTCCAGTAGTGTCCTGCATGTCTGCTCGTCTAAAGTAGATAGTTTTCGTGATGGGAGGTAGGTGGCCGTACAGCTGCTGCTTTGTGGAGTGTTGCCTCCAGGACTTGTTTAATATTGCTCGCAACATTCTTGTGTAATTGCCATCTAGCTTCTTCTCCATCCGCTTCGTTAGTGTCCATGTCGTGCATCCATACAGCAGTATCGACACGACCACTGCTTGGAAAAAAACTGCGTTTCATTTTATCGGTCAGGTCTGACTTCCATATGACCGATATCTTCCTAACACATGATATAATTATTTTAAAAAATACCATTAATCCATTTTATTATATATCGTGAATATTAAATTTTAATTGTTTTTAATTGAACTGGTTAAAAAGTAAACAACTTCAATTGTTTTCTATATAAATGGATTAATTCATTCGAATTTTAAAATGATAAAGGGGGTTATCAATTAAACAAAAGAAGAAAATATTTTTTGCATAAAGCTTGCAGTGTTTTATCTTTAAATTGATATTTATCCTATCCAAGGAAGGATAATTTATTTTGACTTCATATGTTATAATCAGAAGGGCTCTTTAACATATTTGATTTACCCTGGGGAAAAATCAATTTAATTTTGAATAATATAAAGACATATTATTTAATTATTTCAAAAATATTTTGTACAAAGGGTGCATTCATTTTCTATTCCGCAAAAGCTAATTGGAAAAAAGAAGTTGACTTAATTTGTCATATTTAATGTCTTAAATGATGAAAACATTTTCTGTTGTAAAAATATAAAGAACTTTTGAAATCATTTGAACCATAAAATTAAAAAAAAGAAGGTAAGAAAGCTTATAAAATGTTGCCAAATCTACATTGAAGAGATAGAAAATAAGGACTGTTTAAGATCATCAAATTTTATCACCCGAAGAGTTGAAAACAAGAACATACAGAAGAAAATAAAATAAAACAATATGAATTTCATAAAAACAGTAATGTCTTTTTTTTTTCTTCAAGCATTTATTTTGAAAAATATTTTGTTGTTATCTATATCGAGACCCTTGAAAAGGATATTGTAAGTAAATATATTGATGAAGTGAAATTTTATAAACTTTATTACTACGTTACTTAATAAGCATATTAAAATGATAAGCATTCGTCAAAATATATTTTTTGAATAAATTGAATTTGAAAATGGTTAATGGTCATTGAATATTTTTTCATTTGGGTCATTAAAGTAACTTAAAATAACTTAATTCTTACCCTTTTAGTTATACTTATTTCACATACTTCATAATATATTTTCCTCTTAATTATTTTTTCAATATATATATTTATATATATATATATAAATTGTGACGAGGAAATATGACACCCTAAGACATTCTTTGGGTTATGGGGGACGGAGGTGCGATTAGCAGACTATAGCCGACTATAGTACTAAGCAGAAAAATCGAAAGAGAAGCCGTCTCTCTCTTCACCCCTCTCTATTAATACAAGCTGACAGGAACCAGAGAAAACCTCACTCTCTATTAGCCATGTATGCGTCAGCGGAGAAGCAAACCGGCGACAATGATTTGGACGGAGTAAGAAACGGCCAAAAAAGCCAACACGGTGAATTTTCAAACTACGTGAACTAGAGTTGCTTTGTATTCATCAAAGGGTGAAGACACATAATGAGCTGCCATTTATTCGTCGAAAGATGATGATACATAAGGAGTTGCCTTTTCTTCGTTGAAAAAAACTAAGAAAGGAAGTTGGGATATGGATGAAACCCAAATTCCAAAGTCATGCCGCGCAGAGAACGCAGAGAGAAACGAAAAAGCTTATACTTTGAATGATCCAGCATTCTGAGGTATGATGAGCCTCGTTAAATGAATACCCAAACAAAAAAACTTGTCCACGAGGAAAAAGACAATTATTAATCTTGGTCTTATCTGAAATAAGACGTGTATCCTTCTACCAACGCGTTATGGAAACCCAATAACCAGGAGGAAAAGAGAAGAGAATAAATTCCACAAAATCCCAAGTAAGTGAATATACAATTTAAGTACATTCAAATTTATCTTGCTGCATTCACGCTGACGTGAACAAAAGTCAAATTACAGGAGGAAACAATAACTCCGATAAGATAGAGGAGAAAAGAGGGAATATTTCCCCAATGATAAATTTGAGATTTTGAGCACTCGTTCAACCATTAAATCCCAATGTCCAAAGGAAAGCGGAACGTATCTACTCCTGACGAATTACATTCTCACCTTCCGATTAACACATATTAGATTGGGACCTCGTTCGGGATATTTTAGTGGAGTTCCCCTTGTTGTATTTTGACCTTCGACCTGGCCAAAAATGCCATTCCAAGGTGATGCACCGGAAGGAAGTGACACATTCTAATGGCAGTTATGAGAGGAAATTACGTGGCCCAAAATTGGCTGATGAAATGGGACGAGGTAAAAAAAAATTCCCATGGTACACTCATAGACTGATGCACCGGAAGAAAGTGACATGTGAACTGCATGAAAGTTATTTCCGCTTGATGACGAACCAACATGCGATTCCAAAAATCGAGTAGGCGACTGAGTGGGTGTTGAACTATTATATAACTCAGTCAAGACAGAAGTTCCAGTTCCAGTTAGAGATCGGACGGAGTTATAGACGAGATGTAGTAGGGAAAGCCACACCAGGCCGAAGGGACTCGGGGCCCCCGATTGAGTTGTATGTAGAGAGTTGGTGATATCTGTAACACTAAATAGCGATCGGCAAAAAACAGCTAACGTCTGTGCCCTGCGTTAACTCAAAGTCAATTTTTAAGTAGAGTTTAATAGGTTTGAATTCGGTTCCGGTTTCTTTGTTTAATGGCATATCAACATTTGTTGGTTATTCAATGCCAAAGCCATCGTTCTAGAAGAACAGCAGTGTTGCATTTCAACCCATAGCTGAGAGGATAAGCGGGTTCATACCTTTCCCAAGGGTATTTGTCCCAAAGTGAACGTAATAGCACTACTGGAATTCGAACTTGCTTTCTACTATTCCGCAGTCCATCGCTTTAACCATTACACCACAAGGACACCTTTAAGTTTGAATTTGGAGTTTATCTTTTCCTAGAGTGGCTGTCATATCAAGTTTAAAGAGCAAATTCTATCCTATTATTTATCCGTAACTGGAAGGAGAATAATTCGATTCATACCGTTAGCAAGGATATTAGCAACATATGAAATGCAAACATAAGTCCAGGGCTCGAATGCAGGTCGCAGTTTCTATTACCAACGACGGTAACTATTACACTCTGAATGATTCTTCTGGCAAATGCACCCGCCTAAGCCGAAACCCGGCTACATAGTCTGGAACGAGCCGCTGACGGCATCTGCCTCCATGTCAATGCACATAAAACAATATATGTGCTTTAATCAAACAAACGACATCTCCACACTAAACGGTAGCACTCTGAAACTAGTTGACAAATTCACCTACCAAGGGAGCAGTGACTCATCAACTGAGACAGACATCAATACGCGACTAGCAAAGGAATGGACTGCTAACCATAGACTATCGGTCATATGGAAGTCAGACCTGACCGATAAAATAAAACACAGTTTCTTCAAAGCAGCGGTCGTGTTGATACTGCTATACAGATGCACCACATAGACGCTAACTAAAAGGATGGAGAAAGAGTTTAGCAGCAATTACACAAGAATGCTGCAGCAGCTATACGTCCACTTACCACCGATTACGAAAACTATCATAATTTGAGAAACCAGGCACGCGAGACACTGATGGAGAAGTAGAGACGAACTCATAAGGGATCTACTCCAGTGGACCCCTTCATATGGACGAGCAAAGGTAGGACATCCAGCCAGATCCTACATACAGTAACTCTGTGCCGATACGGGATGAAGCCCTAGGGATCTGCCGAAAGCAATGGAAGATAGGGAGGTGTGGTGAGAGAGGGTCAAGAATATCCGTGCTGATAGCGTGACATCATGATAATGATTATATATATATATATATATATATATATATATATATATATATATATGTTTGATTAAATAATAAAGACACATTTTGTCTATATAAGAGTAATTTGATTAAGATCTTTTCTGGTTTCCTTATAAGTGTCTTGGTTTCAGATTAAAAATTGTGGATGAATTTACCAAAATTGTCCCAAGCGCTGTCGGACCTTTCATAGGCCATCATCAGAGGTTACCTGCATGTGTAAAGAGAGTTTTTTAAAGTGTTTTGAAATTTTGGGTGGGGTTTATAACATAACAAAACTACACAAACGCAGAGTTGGATAAAATTGAGTTTCTGATCAATTTAAAAAACAAAACACTGTCAATGGAAATAGAATATTATCAAGAAATACGGAATATCATAAAAAACCTAAAGGCATTTCAAAACATTATCGCTATTTTCAGAATTAATTCTATTAATCCCCATGGAAATATATTCATCCAAAGGGATGAAATAGCGATGGGGTCAGTTTTGGGACCCATTTTTTAGTAATTTGTATATGTCAGCCCTTGAAAATAAGGTTTTTAATACCATCAATATACCTAACATTTAAGGTATGCTGACGATATACTCTTTCTCACCAATAGCAATAATAAAATTAACACAATATCAAAAATATTTCAAAATAATTCTGTTCTCAATTTCACACAAGAAATCAATATCAACGATAAAATTCCATTTCTCGATGTTCTAATAGACACAAGCAATATTGACCAATTTATCACCTCCACATATAAAAAACCTACTAACATTAATTCTTGAATCCTCAATTTCCAAAGTGAATGTCCCTTCAGCTATAAAAGAACAATTATAAAAACACTAATTTTCAGAGCTAAACTACTATCCTCCTCTCGAACTACCTTCCTAAATGAACTTAAAAATATAAAACGAACCTTTATCAATTATGGGTTTCCCAACTACATTGTTGATACCGAAATTGAACAATTCATCAATAAGCCTGAACAACATAACATAGATAATACCCTAAACACTAAACAATCAATAAACCTATACTATGAAAAACAATTTCATAGTAATTATAGAATAGATGAACATATATAAAAAACCTAATTCAAAAAATGTTCTCCCTACTGATCCTAACAAAAAAGTAAGACTTACCATTTACTACAAAAAATTTAAAACCTCCCACCTAATTATTCCTAATAATATTTCCCCCTTTTTGAAATTCTTGACAAGACAAACATCGTATATATATTCAAATGTCCCTTGGAAGTCTGTGTATCCGAAGAAAATAATGCGTATGTTGGTCTTACCATCATCATCATGTCACACCGCTAGCGCAGATCTCCCTAACCCTCCCCCGCCACCCTTCTCAATCGTCGATCGCTCTTGGTAGTTCTTCAAGGCTACATACTGTATTGGCACAGAGCTGCTGTATATAGGTTCTAGCTGGTCGTCCTGCCTTTGCTCGTCTATGTGAAGGGGTCCACAGGAGTATATGGTCTTACCACTACAACTGAACTGATGTGGTTTTACCACTTCAACTCTTTCTAGACGACTTACAATGCACCTTAATGATTCTAGGTCCATAGCCTTACATCTTAAAAACCATTCTATTCCCAAATCCAAGTTTCAAAATATTTTAACTGAAAAAAAACACTATAATAGCAAACGAAATCAATAAGCTACAACTACAAATCCAAAATACATATAAAAACAAAAATACATATAAAAACAAAAAAACTTAAAATCAATAGAATTAATTTTGAAAATATGTTTTTAAATATATTTAGATTTGTTTTAATATTCTATATTTCTTGATAATATTCTATTTCGATTGATAGTTTTTTTTAATTCACCAGCAACTAAGTTTTATCGAAGTCTGCGTTTGCGTAGTTTTGTTTTGTTATAAAAACCAAAAAACATTCAAAACACTATTTACACATGCAAGCAACACCTAGTAATGGCCTATGAAAGGTCCGAAAGCGCTCGGGACAATTCAGGTAAATTCATTCACTTATTCAAACCAGAAACCAAATCAAGACACTTATCAGGAAACTTGAGAGAATCTTTAACTAAATTATAAAGACAAAATGTATCTCTATTATTTAATCAAACATACTTAATAAAAGACAACTGCCTAGCCACACACACACACACACACACATATATATATATATATATATATATATATATATATATATATATATCAGTAAATATACATTAGTTTTTATATATATTTCAGCGCATAGAAGCTTGTCTACGACTACATGTTTCACGCGCTCTTATAAAGGACAATCATTAGGCAGAGAACGAAAGATATCTTTCGTTCTCTGCTTAATGATTGTCGTTTATAAAACCACATGAATCCTGTAGTCGCAGACAAGTTTCTATGCACTTATATATATATATATATATATATATATATATATACACTAATGTATATTTACTTATTATTGATATAAAATAACCTTATCACAGATATTGTGCACTCTCCAAATAATACCGCATTTGGTCCGCCACAAAATCACTTAGTGAGATGGTACTATTTACCCAACCCCTCAGCTCGGGCAGGATATGACACAAGGTCAATTTTTAAGCGGAGTTTAACAGGTTTTTAATTCAGAGTTTTCCTTCTCCTAGACTAGTTGCCTCATCAAGGCTGAAGAACCTAGTCCGTCCTACTATTTACCCATAGCTGGAGGGAGAATAAGGGGGTTCACACCTTTCCCAAGGGTATTTGCCCGAAAGTGAACGTAATAGCGCGACTGGAGTACGAACTCGCGTACTACGATTCCGCAGTTCATCGCTTTAACCATTACACCACGAGGACACCCCCCCTTAGTGAGATGGTGACAACCAACACTCTTATAAGGTAGATAGATTGATAGATTAATTAGTTTAAGTGTATGTGTATGTGTTTGTGTGTGAGTGTGTGTGTGATGAAATGTCATATATCTGTACATCTGACTGGGAAAAATTGATATCATAAAAATTAAGGCTTAACAACAGAAGATATTCGAACAATACAACATTGGCAAAATATATATGGCTAATAAGGACTTAAATAAATCTCACATAACAAAAGTATGAATATGACACTAGATTATCTGATAGAGAGGTTCCAGTCCTGGAACTTTGGTAAATATACTCCATTATAGCTATTACTCTCAGGTCCACTGTGAATCGGAATCGTAGAGCCTAGTCGGCTAGGGCTGTAAAATTTACCGACTGCTTCTCTGCAGAGGGATAAGACATCTCCAATGAATATCCTAGATATGATAAAAAAAAAAATCTGATTGTGAGGTTCGTATAATGCTTGAGCTTTGGGAAATGTGGAGTGTTCCTTTATTGCTATCGCTCCCAGGTCCACTCTGGGCTAGAGCAGTAGCATCTGATCGGGTCCTATGTATGGGTCAAATAGAACTAAATTGTATACTTATGGTAAACTAAATTGTTTGAAATAGAACAGTTTTGACATTTACCTGGGGGTAGACACCAACTATACTTATATTAACCTGAATAGTTTGAAATAGAACTGTTTGAGTAAACTGAATTGCTTGAAATAGGAATGTTTTTTGACAATTTAATTGTGTACTCATGCCAAACTGAATTCTTTGAAATAGAACTGATTATTTGCAGAAAAATGGATTTGGCGTTAAATAACCTACAAATGTTGATATGCCATAAAAACCAACCAACCAACAAAACAACCAAACAACTGGAATGGTATCAACTCTTAGAATCCCATCTATATGTCAAAAAGAACTATTTAATCATTTCCTACATTTAAAATCAATTGTTCAAGGATGTGAGGTAAGTAGTCGCACAGCCAGTTTTGCAGACAGTTACTTCCAGGATTTATTCAAAAGACTACGTAGCGTTCTTCTGTGATTCCTGATACGTGGTGCATTCAATAAGCTTCCAGAACTTTTTGTACTGGCAATTAAAATTGTCTTAGACTCTTGAAAATTCACTATATTATTGCTATACATCTTATGAGATGACTGACCAATTTTTATGATTTCAGGTTCAAATGAACAGCTACAGCAGCAATTGGAATACACCTTACTAAATCCTGATTGTCACTGCTGCTGAATTTCAAAAATGCAATCTGGATGTGAGGACACATTAGAAGAACGATATGCAATAAAATTCTGTTTTAAACTTGTGAAAAATGCCACAGAAACGTATGGAATGCTTCAGACTGCTTTTGGAGCATCTTGCATGAACCGTGCATCAGTTTATGAGTGGCATAAGAGATTCGAGGAAGCCAGGGAGTCTGTGAGGGATGATGAGAGGTGTGAGAGGAGTAAGGAAGTCAATACACCAGAGTTGATTGGCCAAAGCGTTAGGGTTACTATGTTGAGGTTTTAAGGGAGTTCAGGAAGAGATTCCTTGGGAAGAGGCCAGCACTCTTCAAATCGGGTCAGTGGCATTTCCACCAAGACAATGCAACAGTCCACAACTCCATCCTTGTCAAAGACTATTTGACCAAGATGGGCATTAAGACAGTTCCTCAGACTCCCTATTGTCCAGACCTTGATCCGTGTGACTTTTGATTATTCCCTAGGCTCAGAGGCTGTCGTTATGAGACAATTGAGGAGATGAAAGAGGCTGTGATGAAGATCATTGACATGCTCACACAAGAGGACTTCCAGGGGGCCTTCCGGAAATTGTTGGAACGGTATTAAAAGTGTATTGCAGCCGGAGGAGATTACTTCGAAGGGGACTAGAGTTTCATGTGTGTACTATCAATAAAGGAGCCCATACGAAAAAAGTCTGGAAACCTATTTAATGATCCTCGTATATGTATTCTTTAAGATAAGTGACTATTATTTGGCTGTTTTCAAATATTCATCACATCGATTTCCATTTACACTCTTTTCTATTCATTCAATAGACGAAAATTTGATCAATGTTCTTTTGTCTACCATGAAAGAAAAGAAGGTCGATTCTTTCTGATTTTCATTCGAAGCCAATGCCTTTTATGCCTCATACAATCCACAGCCAGATTTTAAATCCATTCTTTCAGTAAGTCGACAGACACATGTGTATGAATTAACTCACACGGCGTGTTTGTTTGCTTGGCCGTTCGACCGTCTTGTGGCGTGGACCCCGGTATTTCTTCTCACACCCGGCTCGGTGGTAATTTAACAAATCGAAGAAAAATAACAATAAAAGATAGAGGAAGGTAGAAAGAAAATACAAAACACGAATTTAAGGATAGTAAAACGAAAATATATATAAAGAAGCAGAAGATACCCCGCAAAAACAATTACCGACGCCGACTACGCTGAAGACATAGCGATACTGGCGAATACACCCAACCAGGCCGAAACCCAACTACAGTCTAGAACGAGCCACCGCAGGTATTGGCCTCCATGTCAATGCACACAAAACTAAATATATGTGCTTTAATCAAACAGGCGACATTTCCACACTTGGTGGAACCTATCTGAAATTGGTAGACAAGTTCCCCTACCTAGGTAGCAGTGTCACATCAACTGAAAAAGACATTGACACGCTGCTAACGGCGGCATGGACAGCAATCGATAGGCTATCGATCATATGGAGATCTGACCTGACCGATAAAATGAAACGCAGTTTCTTCAAGGCAGCTTTCGTATCGATACTGCTGTATGGATGCACTACTTGGACGCTAACTAAACGGCTGGAGGAGAAGCTGGACGGCAATTACACAAGAATGTTGCGAGCAATATTGAACAAGTCCTGGCGGCAACACCCCACAAGGCACCAACTATACGGCCATCTGCCTCCCATCACGAAAACTATCCAAGTTAGACGAACCAGGCACGCAAGACACTGCTGTTGGAGAAGCAGCGACGAGCTCATAAGTGATGTACACCTATGGACCCCTACATATGGCCGAGCAAAAACAGGACGCCCAACGCGAACAAACTTACAGCAGCTATTTGAGGATACGGTATTATAGCGCTGAAGACCTGCGAGAGGCGATGAACGATAGGGAGAAGTGGCGAGAGAGGGTCAGGGATATCCGTGCGGGCGGCATGACATGATGATGATGATGTGTGTATTTATGGAAATTGCAAGAACTTCGCGAAAATTTAACAGTTACTGACTCATCCCGGGTCATACACAAAGGAAGATCTTCTAGACACTTCTTCAAATATGCGGAAGATAATTCCGCCAGCCACCCATAACACACAGTGGCCTAGACATATACATATATATATCTATATACGAGGAGCATATGATAATTTTCCAGACTTTTTTCGTATGGGCACTTTTATTGATAGTACACACATGAAACTCTAGTTAGCTTCGAAGTAATCTCCTCTGGCTGCAACGCACTTGTTATACCGTTCCAACAACTTCTGGAAGGCCCCATCGAAGTCCTGTTGTGTGAGCGTGTCAATGACCTTCGTCACAGCCTCTTTCATCTCCTCAATTGTCTCATAACGACAGCCTGTGAGCTTAGGGAATAACCAAAAGTCACAGGGAGCAAGAAAGACGGAATCTCTTCCTGAACTCCCTTAAAACCTCAACATAGTAACCCTAACGCTTTGGCCAATCAAATCTGGTATATTGACTTCCTTACTCCTCCCACACCTCTTATCATCCCTCACAGACTCCCAGCCTACCTTGAATCTCTTATGCCACTCAAAAACTGATGCTCAGTTCATGCAAGATGCTCCAAAAGTAGCCTGAGGCATTCCATACGTTTCTGTGGCATTTTTTCCAATTTTAAAACAGGATTTTATTGCAAAGCGTTCTACTAAAGTGTCTGATTGCATTTTTGAAATTCAGCAGCTGTGGCTATCAGGCTTTAGTAGGGTGTATTCCAATTGCTGCTGTAGCTGTTCCTTTGAAGCTAAAATCATAAAAATTAGTCAGTCATGTTATCTGATGTATAGCAATAACATACTAAATTTTCAAGACTCTACACCAATTTAAAATGCCCATACGAAAAAAGTCTGGAAACTTATCGTATGCAACTTGTACATCTATCTTTATATATATATATATATATATATATATATATATATATATATATATATATATATACATGAATGCTCATTATCGTACCTTACTGGAAATGGGGAAAAATACGAATGGCCAAAACTGAGTTAAGACAACAAAAAATCAAATATTGCCATCCGTTGCTCAAGTAAAGGGTTTGATGTTTTTGTTGTTTTTGACGATTTTATTTCGATTTTTGTTTTGGTTTCTTTTGTTTTTAGTGACATCTATCTATCTATCTATCTATCTATCTATCTATCTATCTCAGAGTGTTATCTATCTCACTGCGTTCTTCGTGCGTCTCTCTCTCTTTCTCAATATATATATATATATATATATATATATATATATATATATATATATATATATATATATATATCCTAGTGTGTTCTTTATCTATTAGTCTATGTTTGTTCTTCATTTATTTATCTATATATCCATCTGTATATCTTATTAATTCTCTCTCTCTCTCTCTCTCTCTCTCTCTCTCTCTCTCTCTCTCTCTTTATATATATATATATATATATATATCCAATCCCTACGCACAAGCAGCACGCGACACAAGATCAATTTATTTGGAGTTTAACAGGTTTGAATTCTCTTAGACCGGTTGCCATACCAGGTTAAATAACTGGCCTAATATTAACCCTTAACTGAATGGAGAATAGTTGGATTCACACCTTCCCACGGATTTTAGCACTATGCGAAGACAAACAGCCTTATTCAGAATTTGAACTCGTGAACCCCTCTCTCTCTCTCTCTCTCTCTCTCTCTCTCTCTCTCTCTCCTATATATATATATATTTGAATGTTCTTCATCAACGAGGGTTGTTCAAATGGTTCAAAGCCTCACCCATGAATAAAAGAATAGCTGCCCATCTTTGCAGTGGCAACAAACTACCACTTCTTAAAAAGTAAGAATAATATACAATCGATTTTCTGTTATTATAAGCAGTTACAACAAGTATGTTTAACTATGCCTCATCTTTCTGGATGTGGCTTAGAATTTTTTGAACGACACTAATATCTATTTATCCATCTTAGGGTGTATTTAAACTATCTATCTATCTATTTCAACGATTGTCTATCTATCTAGCTAGCTAGCTAGTTATCAGTGACCCTCGTCAAAATATTAGTTTGGGAGTATTAGGAAAGAAAAAAACAGAATGAAATTTGGTTAACGAAAGTGAAAGTTAATCTATCAAAAGAAAACCTAGGTAAGATTTAAAAAAGGCTAATTACAATAAAAAGATATGGAAATTTTAAAAAAATGAGTCAGAAGAGTCTTCAATTAGATTCGTGGGCACCATAATCAGTCTGGAACGCTCTATCTTGGTTAAATTCCTATAGTTTCAATATCATCAATTATTTTGTCGGGAAATAATTAACCACCTTCCTTTTTTTTCCACCTATCAGTGTTTTCCATCTTCAATATCTTGACTTCATCAACTTCCACAACGTTCACTATACGAACACACGGGTGTATTCGTCACAAGCTCTCCTTAATCACAATTTAACTGAGGTTTATGATGATATTGATGTTTCTATTAACGGAACAGTGAAGGATTTTAATTTGGGTCAGATAGCTTTTTATTGTTATTGAATATCCCCTACTCCCCCTCAGTCATGTAGAGTGATTATATATACAGAGAGCACAGCATTATATAGATTCTTTCTTCGAAGATTCGTAACGTGTCTCACTATTCCTAGTCTATCTTACTGTATCTCTACTGCCATAAAACCCTTTCTGTTATTCTACGAACGTGTTGATTGTCCCTTTCCACGCAAGTACCACCTTGTCTGATTGTATCCCTTTTAAGGAAACAACAGTGGCGATGAATGATTTGAATAAAACTCATAGCAAGAAAGACTCCAATATCGTTTTTAAGACGTACAACAGTTGTAATTACGGATTGAACAGACTCACGTTGAAGACACTTAATGAATGTGCATAACGAAAAAGATTTCAGTTATTGTAGGTAATACTACTACCGTGACACACGAAAAACTCTTTTTGGAAACAAAGAGAAGCATCCTTTTCTTGAAAAGGAATAACGTCGCTAAGAATCTTTTCTTCTCTATTTTCTGTTAACTGAAAGAAAAGTGAAAATCGTGTTGCTAGATTCAACACGGGATTCGAACTAGAGTCTCAACATTACGAAAGTTTGCGTCTTTCCTGAAAAAAAATCGCATGAACATAGTTTGAGAACAATAATCTTTTTTTCAATTCTATTGTTTACGGTTTCAAATAAATTTGTGTTTTATTTTTATTTTTAAAGAAAAGTTAAAGGTTTTCTTTCTTTTTTTTTTTTTGCATAAAGTCGAATAACGAAGTATCTTTTTCGTACTCGAATTTTTCTTCTAAAAAAGAATATGGAGCAATTTGTTGAATCGACCATGGCGTTATACGCTAGCAACAGCAAAAATTGTTATAACAAGAAAAAGTTGAATAAAATAAGGCGAAATCCCACTGTGATGCCTGTTGGCGGGGGGGTCATTTAAAAAAGAACTGTTTTTTAACTATAAGGTTTGCTTCGAGTGTGGCTATGTTGATCTCAAAAGCTCTTAGTGTCGGTACAAACAGAAAAGAATGAAGCAAAATTTTTAAACAAAAGTAAATGCTGTTTTACCCAAGAGCGAATGTGGGTGTCCTCGTGGTGTAATGGTTAAAGCGATGGACTGCGGAATCGTAGTAAGTGAGTTCGTACTCCAGTCGCGCTATTGTGTTCACTTTCTGGCAAATACCCTCGGGAAAGGTATGAACCCCTTATCCTCCCAGCTATGTGTTAAATAGTACCACAACTGTTCTAGGAGAATAGCTTTGGCATTAAATAACCCACAAAGGTTGATATGCCATTAAACAAAGAAACCAAAACAAACCAACCAAGAGCGAAATTAAAAATGGTGGGGAAAAAAAAAGAAATACGTGAATAAAAAATAAATGGACATACATTGAAGTTCTTGTTAGATACTAGAAGTGACATTTTTATTGTGAATGAACAAACAGGAAAGAAATTAGGTTGCCCACCATTAAGGAGTACCTCAAAATAGCTACATCTAGAATAAAGATGAATTTTAAAGGCGAATTTTGCATCAACGTATCATTTATAGAGAGAACTTTCGAATCCAAAGTTTATGTTCTATCAGGGACGTCGAACTTCTTTGGTACAGATTGGATCATGCTTTTTCATTTATAAGAATTACCAGTAAATTTATTCTGCAAAAAATTGCACGTGGTAGTAAAGGAAAAATCTGAAAAACAGAAATATGTATTTCTGACTTGAAAAGCGAATTTCCACGCATGTTTTCTGAAGGTCTTGGACAATGTATCAAAACTGAGGTCAGGTTCGAACTTAAAAACAATATAACGGGGGTAATCTCTAAAATTGGCAACTCAAATTGTGTGGCACCTACTATGTATGTAAAGAAAAAGAACAAAAGATCCGAGAATGGGCATAATTTTCATCTGGATTGAATGACTGTCTTTAAAAACCCCACATACGCGTTACTCTCACCGGAAAAAATTTTCTCTAAGCTCAATGGTGTTTTCTTAGATAGCTCTGTCTGAGGAATATCTACTAGTGAAAGTAGACGAAGAGTGCTCGAAGTTGTTCGCGATTAACATGCATAAAGGGCTTTTCAAACTAAATCATTTTCCTTTTGGACTAAAGGTTGCTCCCAGGTTGTTCCAAGTAATGAACACTATGTTTGTGGACTAGAATTTTCCACAATATATCTAGATGATATCCTGTTAAGGAGTGAAAAAACAGTTCAAGGCAGTGTTCCAGAAGATGGACGAATATGGCTTCAAGCTAGGTTCAGAGAAATGCGAATTCTTCATGAAGCAGATAAAATATTTAGATCATCTAATTGACGAGAACAGTAGAAGACTGGACACGGAAAGGGCCGAACCTATTAAAATTATGCCACCACCAAACAATGGCACAAATCTTCGGGCATTTTTTATTGTATCTATTTTTCGAAAATGTATGATCGAAGAGCTTGATTGGGTGAATTTTTGAAAAAGGGTACACAATAGATTTGGTCTAAAGAATGCAAAGACGATTTCCAGAAAATAAAAAGCTATCTTTTTGCAGATCTATCATTAGCCCATTTTAACCCTAAAAAAGAGATAATTGTAGCAGAAAATTGTAAAAGAAAACTTTGCGACAAAATTTTAAAAACCAGGAGACAGAGTTTTTTTTTCAGAAATTATAGAGGTAGAAAAAGCTTTTGGGAAGACGGAATTATCACTAAAAGACGTGCCAGAGTGATTTACAAGCTTAAAGGGAGAATATTGGAATGTAAGAGACACTTAAATCAGTTAGGGCCAAGATATAATAAAAATGTCACGCAAAAAGATAAGGAAGAATTGCCAGGAGAAATAACTTATGACGCATTCGAAATACCAGTTCCCATATCTCAACCAAAACTGATGGAAGTATCTCCAACCCCACCAGTACCGGAAGTACCAACTCGTCGAAAACTACTGATACCACAAATTTCACCAGCACAAAAAGTGGTCAGACGGAAAAGTATCAGGAAGGAAAAAAGTCAAACGACTATATCTTGACCCCAAAAAGAGGAAGTATTGAGCAAAAATTTCATGGGAAAATCAGCTCAAAGGGAGGTGTTGTAATGGAATACCCCACACCCCCTCTCAGTCATACGGAGTGAATACATATACCTGTTCTTTCTATGGAGATGAAGACGACGGCATTAATTTGCTGTTGGCTTTGACCCTAGCAAGCATTGTCCAACAAAGGCAGACTTGAGGCCGAAAAGCTCTCGGCTTCGGCTCGGCTACCTTCGGCTGGGCGAGCTGCATCATTGACACCTTTGTCCCCTTTGTATAGCACTGGACCTTGCTGTCCATTTTAAGCTATAATCAGGCATACGTGCCTGGACCCAGATTTGGGTCCATGTCCTGTTAGGCTCATCAGACCCACATTGCACTACGTGGGTCGATGACCAGCATAGTCAAGCAGGGCTCAAGCCTCGGCTTCTGTCCGACCTTCTCCTCCTCTAAATCCCCACTATAATCGACCTTCGGGTCATTTGACCCTGTGTCAAGTCTCGTCTGGTTGGAGACAGATAAATAACTGTCCTTTCTTCGGAGATTAGTAGTGTACCTTGTCTGTCTTATTGTATTTCCCTTGCCATAAAACCCTTTCTTTTATTCTACGAACTTGTTGTCTGTTCCTTTCCACTCAAGTACCACCATGTCTGATTGTAGGGGTGTCATCGTGGTGTAATGGTTAAAGTGATGAACTGCGGAATCGTAGTACGCGAGTTCGTACTCCAGTCGCGCTATTACGTTCACTTTCGGGCAAATACCCTTGGGAAAGGTATGAACCCCCTTATTCTCCCTCCAGCTATGGGTAAATAGTAGGACGGACTAGGTTCTTCAGCCTTGTTGAGGCAACTAGTCTAGGAGAAGGAAAACTCTGAATTCAAACCTGTTAAACTCCGCTTAAAAATTGACCTTGTGTCATATCCTGCCCGAGCGGAGGGGTTGGTAAATAGTACCATGTCTGATTGTATCCCTTTTACTTTCTCGGTTATAGCAGTCGTATAGACTATTGAAAAAATTCAGCGTGACAATAGATCCCACATTATCAAGTCAGAAATCGGAATCGTAATTGCTTTATCATCGAATATATATTATTTTACGTATATTGTTTCAATAAATATCCCGTTTTGATTTGAATTATTTTATGATTAAAGCATCATCAACAAGTAGCACAGGTGTAAAGTGTTCCAAGACATCTCCTCTCTCTCTCTCTCTCTCTCTCTCTCTCTCTCTCTCTCTCTCTCGTCATCCTTGATCATCACCCATCGATCCTTGTAGGTTTTCTTGACTGTATCTTGAGTTCGTGCAAAACTAATTCATGTAAGTTTTTGCTATTCAGCCACAACAAGTTCCTCCATCTTTAAAAGCCCATAAAAAACCTTGCTAATGAGTTTGTCCTTACTTCTCCAGTGGTACTCCAGATGTCTCGGAGATATGAACTAGGTGGCCGTACAAATACTGTCTTATGGTCTAAAACTTCTGGAATTTGTTCAAAATAGCTCGTTTGATTTTTGTGTAGTTCCTATCTAGCTTTTTTCCCAATGCGTTACTGCAATGTAATTAAACGTTTCATAGGAGATTGAATGAATAAATAAGTAAATAGATAAAGCAGGCAGTAGCCACTGAATAACAAGGCTGAGGCACTCGTGGTAATTCAAAATGACTCGGCAGAACGATAGGTCCGAGGGTCATTTGCGCATTTGCACAAGAAACGGATGTCCATGCTCCTGACACGACAGGCGAAAGTGAGGTGACAATTTTTGTCTTTTGTAGAGTCGACAGCAGGACCCGATAAGGTAGAGATGCCCGTAGAGCACCAGCCACGAAGATGTAAGGGACGAAATTTTATGAGCCCTAATTGGGGGTGGGGCGTCCGAAAGGAGCCGTGAGACTATATGACCCAGCGGACAAGCATATTAGAACCAGGAAAAAATTCAAGGTCTGTGTCTCCTCTCTGTTTTGCACCCTCATATGTTGCTAATATTTTTTATCTAGTTGCTACTGTTGTCTCATGTTTCAATACTCACTTTCTTTCTCACGGCGGCTACTTTGTACCAAGTAGTAAATAAACCTTGGTGCATATCCAACAGAGAAAAGCCTTCGTCATCTAAGTACTACGGCTAAGTCTCTTTAGTACCGCTATGTTAACCTCCATGTAGAGCATCCATAGATTACGATTGACACAGCTACAACTTAGAAAAAATCCCGTTTACTGATATACATATAAGTACATATATATATATATATATATATATATATATATATATATATATATATTGAAGAGTGTACATTTAGGTAATAAGTTAAGGCAACTTTTTATTAAAGACGATGGAAGATTGTTTATTATTTTTAATTGTAATTTTTCAAGTATTCTTCTAGGTTTTCTTGTATCGGTATCCAAATGGTCAAGAAATTATCCATTTGCAGTTTGAGTTCTATTGTTTTGATTATTTGTAGCATTTTTAGTATAAAGTGGTCAGTTGGAACGTTTTCAACGTTTAGTTTTAAAGGTTTTAATAAGTATATATTCTGTTGGGTGAGTTTTCTAATCGGGTTGGTGATTTTGGTGATCAATTTAAATCTTTCGATGTAAGGAAGATTCTCACAGATAATACAATAAGTATATATAAAAATAATTATAAAAACGATTTCAATTCCAGAAGCAATATGCATAAAAAGAAAAAAGCAAACATAAATAAAATAGCATTTTACTCAGGTACCAACATATTGAACATCTTTAATAACTAAAATCACCAACCCTATTAAAAAAATCCTCCAACAGAATATATAGATTGTATTTATTAAGACCTTTCCAACTGAACGTTTTAAAACAAAACGCTAAGATCGTTCCAACGGACCACTTTAAACTAAAAACACTACAAATAATCAAAACAATAAAACTCAATGTAAACTGTCATCTCAAAGTACACGACCCCCGATGACGACCAAATATACGGTCGAAAGTGCTTGGGCAGAAGATATAGGACAATTTCTTTATCACCCTGATACCGACGCAGGATAAATAATAAGACTTGAAAAATTTCAATTAAAAATAATAAACGATCAGGGTTATATCGTCTTAAATAAAACTTGCCTTTATTTATATATATATATATATATATAAATTTGAATTGTATTTAAAAACACTGATATTGGATGCTAAAATAATTCTTATGATATGAATTGTATAAACTTGGAATTCAATTTAAAAATATGAGTATATATAACTGTAATATCAGTAAGTATTCAAATTAGTTATTCTAGTGACGAATTGAGTTAAAAACTTTGAGTTTGTAGTCGCAAGCTCGAGCTGGAAAGGTCAAGCGGGTGGACTGTTATATTTTGACCTTCGACCCAGCCCAAAAATGCTATTCCAAGGTGATGCACCAGAAGGAAGTGACACATTCCAATGGCCAGTAATCGAAAGAAATCGCGTGGGCGGATTAAGGCTGATAATATGGGACAAGGTGAAGGTCCCACTGTGCCACTACAGAGTGATGCACCGGAAGAGAGTGACCTCCGAACTGCATGACAGTTATTTCCGCTTGATGACGATTAAACATTCGATTTCAAAGATCGAGTGGGCGTCGAACGATTATATAGCTCAGTTGGAGTTCCAGTCCCAGTGGCAGTTGCGGCCAGTTGAGTTGGAGACGAGATGTGTTAAGGAAAGCCACACCAGGCCTAAGGGGCTTGAGGCCCTGATGAATTGGGGTCCAGAGAAGATGCTGATAAGATGCAGTAAAGGAAGCCATCACCCAGCCGAGTGGACCCCAGGGCTCCGGTTGAGCATCTGAAGAACGAGAAAGACACAACGTGACGGTCATAAGAGTGAGGGTCAAAATATTGCAGTTATGTTCGATCTCCAGCTCCCTCTCGCAGTAAAACCCTACACAACCTTTTCGAACCCTTGCAATAAAGTGAGAGGTAAATATTTTGTTAAAGAAGTCTTCCTGCGTCTTTATCATTGCGTGCGTCTGTTATTCATTGCGTCTTAAATATTGTGTCGTTGTAATGATGTAGATGACAATAAAACACACATGTCAGCCCCTCTCGTGATAAAGGTTTGTTTTGAAATCGGCTGTGACCGAAGTGCTGAAGAAAACATTTTGGTGGATGTCAGCTGTTTTGAGAATGACGTTGCACAGGAATGTTTTATGTTAACGTGTTAGGGACGGATGAGGTAAGGGTATAATTAGCAGAATACACACCAGAAGAGTTCTAAGAAACGGATAGACAGTCACTTGGTCAGACAGTTTGAGTTCCAGTCGTAGACAGTCAGCTGAAACGAGCAGCTTCTTGAAGTGAGGCTTCGTCGGGGTAAAAAAAAGTAACGTTTGTTGTTATCGTCTGGTCTGCCTCTGGTTAAAGTTTTCTGTGTCTCTTAATAAATAATTTATATCCTTTATCCTATCTCTTTCGTTTTTGAACGACTACTGTAAAAACAGTAGAGGAAATAAATTTTCATATCAAGAATTGAGTCGCTTTTTTTGGGGTGTGTGTATTACGACTTTCTATATGACCAATAACACAATACTTACATTTGGTCTCGTAGCGTAACATAACATTGATCTAGCGTTGCTACTATATATATATATATATATATACATGCGTGCGCGTGTATGTGTGTGTGTTTGTAAACTAAAAACAATTACTCGCATTCCTATTGTTATAACTAATATTTTATACTTATAAGCATCACTACACTAAATATGAATGAATAAAGAATTTTCATGGAAGTCAGTTGACATCATCTCAATAAAGAGCCATTAATAATGTTTTATAAATGAAGAGATTTTGTTCCACGTACTTTTATATATATATATATATATATATATATATATATAATATATATATAAATATATATAAGAAAGGTCAATATATATATATATATATATAATATATATAAGAAAGGTCAATATATATATATATATATATATATAATATATATAAGAAAGGTCAATATATATATATATATATATATATATATAATATATATAAGAAAGGTCAATATATATATATATATATATATATAATATATATAAGAAAGGTCAATATATATATATATATATATATATATATATATATATATATATATATAAATAATATGTATAAATATATATAAGAAAGGTCAATATATATATATATATATATATATATATAAATAATATATATAAATATATATAAGAAAGGTCAATATATATATATATATATAATATATATAAATATATATAAGAAAGGTCAATATATATATATATATATATATATATATATATATATATATATATAATATGTATAAATATATATAAGAAAGGTCAATATATATATATATAAATAATATGTATAAATATATATAAGAAAGGTCAATATATATATATATATATATATATATATAAATAATATACATAAATATATATAAGAAAGGTCAATATATATATATATATATATATATAAATAATATATATAAATATATATAAGAAAGGTCAATATATATATATATATATATATATATATATATATATATATATATATATAATATATATAAATATATATAAGAAAGGTCAATATATATATATATATATATATATATATATAAGAAAGGTCAATATATATATATATATATATATATATATAAATAATATATATAAATATATATAAGAAAGGTCAATATATATATATATATATATATATATAATATATATAAATATATATAAGAAAGGTCAATATATATATATATATATATATATATATAATATATATAAATATATATAAGAAAGGTCAATATATATATATATATATATATATATATATATATATATAAATAATATATATAAATATATATAAGAAAGGTCAATATATATATATATATATATATATATATATATATATATATATATATATATTGACCTTTCTCAAATAAACTGTGTTTGTGTGCTCTCTCTATTAGCTGTACGGAAATTAGCAGGAGGCATTAGTTTTGGAACACACCAGTATTTTAGAGGTTTTTTTGGGTTTTTTATTAAAATTGTATTTATAAATGATTCTTTAGAATTTAGATAAATTTGTTTCAGTGATTTATGTCTAGATAACAATTTCCCGCTTAAACTATCTTGGGATGTCTTAGAATCCATTTCTCTTGTTTTATAGATGAATTCTTTATTTTGTTTGTTTTGTTCTTTTCTTTTTTTTTTCTTATCCAATTTATTTGCTGTCTTTTCTCTTTTATTGTCATACACATTTCTTCTTTTATTTTTCTCCTCTCTTTTTTTACTTTCCTTCTTAGTTTCTCTTTATTTCAATCTCCTTCTCTCTTTGCTTGATTTCCAGACTGCTTTAATTTCTATTTTTCATTCATTCCTATTATTATTATTATTAGTAGTAGTAGTAGTAGTAGTAGTGATAATATTTCTGTTCCATCCTTAATTTTGTTTTGTTTTTTCATTACTGGAGTCCTGTATAGAGTGGAGATACAGTTCTAGAGTTATGTTAAGAGTAAAATACCCCTTCATTATCAGGACTTCCAGGTCCACTTTGACCTTGATTGGTTGCCCTGTTTGGAGTCTCATCTATGGGTCAAAGAAATCGCTATTGAAAATTATAAGTATCAAATTGCTAAACGAGGATGAGCCAAACGTTTTGCAGTATTTTCATAACGTTATGAATTATTCGGCATTTTCGGGCGTTTTACCGCGGAGTTCGTGAAGATCATCTTGAGTTCATGAAGATCATCACACGTGACTGGTATTCTCCGATTGCTACTCGCAGAATTTACCTCGATGGCTTGAAGCTCGGCTTTATACCTGCCAGATCGTCGAGGTTCTCGCAACCAGAATAAAACTTCTTGAACCATCTGCTTACTGCACTGTGATCACAGTATCTTTAACTTTCACACAACTTGAAGCTATAATTGTTTACTCTTGAGATGATTTATTTTAAACAATGCAATAACTCGCAAATTTTCGAAGTTAGATAAGAATACTTAAAGCCAAAAAATTGGTTTGGTTTGATTTTATGGCACGTCAATCATTGAACATTATTATTGCTACATCCATTTTTATACAATTAAACAGTTCTATTTCAAACAATTCAGTTTAGTATAATATACAGTTTAAATGTCAAAAACAGTTCTATTTTTAAAAAATCCACTTTAGTATGAGTGTATTTATTTTTTTGTTTACTCACAGATAAACGACAAAACAGTCCTCTTTCAAACAATTCAATTAAGCATATGTACATAGTTTCAATGACAAAAAACAGTTCCATTTCCAACAATTCCGTTTTGCATAAGTACACAGTTTATTTCTATTTGACACATAGATTAGACCCTATGAGATGCTACCATTCTGGGTCAGAGTGGACATGGGCACGATGACAATAAAGGGGTACTCCGCATTCCTCAAAGCCCCAGCATTACTGGAAACTCATCATCCAATTGTTTGGTGTCATATCTTGGACACTTGTTGGTGGTGGTCTTACCCCTCAGCAGAGAAGCAATCGATGTATTCCTCAGCCTTTCCCCCGCAGCCGACTGGTCCACCATATAATTGAGCGCAAACACTAATGGCTATTATTCAACGGTGATCCTATTTACCAACCCCTCCACTCGGGCAGGATATGACACAGGGTCAATTTTTAAGCGGAGTTTAACAGGTTTGAATTCAGAGTTTTCCTTCTCCTAGACTAGTTGCCTCACCAAGGCTGCCGAACCCAGTCTGTCCTACAATTTACCCATAGCTGGATGGAGAATAATTGGATTCATACCTTTCCCAAGGGTATTAGTGCGATGTGAGATGCAATCGGTCTCGTCCAGGATTTGAACTCGTATCACCGTGTCTATTTCCAATGACGATAATCATTACACCACGGGCACCTCCATTATTCAACAGTGATAGTTGTTTTAAACTGTATAATCATGCAATCAATATCATTATTAGATTAGAATACTTGTAACCATATAACTGTTTGAAGGTTATTTGTATTTTCTAGTTTCTTTATTTAATGGCATATCAACTTTCATGACTTATTTAATGCCTAAGCTCTTATAGAAAATGTATAGAGGTATTATCTAATTTATACCAGATGAGGATACAGGCGTTCACAACTTTTCGAAAGGCATTATTCCGAAATTGTACGTAATAGCACGACTGGAGAACGATCTAGCTTACTGAGATGTCATAGTCTAACACTTTAGCCACAACGCAAGTGGTGCTATTTGTATTAGATACGAATACCTAATACCATATAACTGTGTGTAGGTTATTTACATAATGTGTGATTATTTGGAACCATATAACAGTAGGCTAACAAATGATTACGATTTATTAGAAATAGTTACATAAATATATGAATTATTTGCATTAGATAAAATACTGGAAGCCAAGTAAATTATTAGATAGGAACAGTTGATATCATAACTGTGTGCAACCAAAAATATGTGTAATGGAAGACTGAAAATAAAAGAAGTTAGGATTTTATTCAAACATTTAGGATAAATATAAATTTGGTTATAAATAACCTATAGGCAACTGATTGTCGATAAACAACAAAACAAAATTGAAAACAAACCTTACTTTTATTTGTTTTTTGGTTGTTTTTTTTTTTTGGTCAGTATTCTCGTAAACTTTTTCTATCACATGAATTTTTGCTTTCCATTTTTTCCTCTATTTCTTTCTTCATTCGTTTCTTTAATTTCTTTGTTTGTTTGTTTGTTTCTTTCTTTCTTTCTTTCTTTCATTCTTTGTTACTTTCTGTTAGCTTTCTTTCTTTCTTTCTTTCTTTTTTGCTAACTTTCTTTTAGTTTTTTATTCTTTCTTTCTGTTGGCTTTCTTTTTCTTTCTTCCTTTCTTTCTTTTTTGCTTACTTTCTTTTAGTTTTCTTTTTTCTTTCTTTCTGTTAGTTTTCTTTCTTTCTGTTAGTTTTTCTTTCTTTCTTTCTTTCTTTCTTTCTTTCTTTCTTTTTTTCTTAACATTTTTACAATGTTTTCTTTCTTTCTTGCTTACGTTTCTTAGCTTTATTTCTTTCTTTCTCCCTTAATTCCTTCCTTCCTTTATTTCTTTCTATTTTCTTTCTTTTAGTTAATTTACTTTTTCTTTCATTATTTTAATTTTCTTTCTCTCCTTCTTTCTTTCTTTTTTCCTTTAATTTTTTAAGTTTTATTTGTTTTTCCCTTTCTTTCTTTCTACTGGTTAGTATTTCCTGCCTTCTTTCTTTCTTTCTTTCATTCAAAATTCTTTTTCCTTTCAGTTTTTAGTTTTATTTCTTTTTCCCTTTTTTTCTTTCTTTCTTTCCTTCTTTCTTTCTTTCTTTCAGTTAGTTTTTCTTTCATTCTTAACATTTTTTACGATCTCTTATTAATTTAATCTTTGTCAAAAAATGATGCATTCTTGGTTTCTTTATCTGTTTTTTTTTTTTTGTCTTTTTTTGTCCATCGATTCCTCTGTAAAAAATAGGTAGATAGATATAAAAAAAAAGTTAGAGTAGCTATGACCCAATCAACGTTGCTCAGTGACAGTCAGTTTCTTGCCTATGCTGTCATCAGACCAAGTATTTCCTATGAGATAGGTATATCTATATAGAGTTGTGTGTAACATGATGAAAAGGTTGATATAGCGTGCGGATGGGTTATTTTAGAGCGTTATTATTTTTTACTCCTTCTGAGTTTTTAACAGCAGCCTTAGCGTGACAAGATGTCCGGTTAAATACTTAATGTATATGTAAAAATTGAAAATTTATGAAATATATGAAAATTAATATATATATATATAATTAATATATATATATAAACAAAAAGATCCTTAAAATAAGGATCTTTTTGTTCAAGGCTTAAATTGACCTAAAGAGCTGTTCGATTGTTCCTAATGATCAGTTACTTGCCAAATAATTGTTTTTGATTTCAAAGTTCAGCAAATATGTTTAATTTTTCGGTTGACGTCTAACTCCATCGATCATAATGATGAGACAGGTAATTTCGTAAAACATATTTCTAGTCCTTATCTTAAAGGTCAATGTCAAAGGGGAGATTTAATTTTGCTCCCCTGTAAAAAAAGTGAACTGGAGATAGCTCGTCCAGTCAGGTGAGGCTGAGAATTTTTAGTTTAACCCCATTGCTCTTAACCTGTTCAAATTAGTCAAAGAATCTAAAAGGAGTTTTTCCTATACCTGTAAGATATAATCGTGAACTAGGATTAGCTGACCAATGGTAATATGACTCCTAATTGTCTCTTATTGGACAACCAATCCAAATCCTTTTTAGTTCATATTTTGATCTATAAAAAAACGGTAAAACGAATCATCAGAGAGGATTAGGAAAGAGACAAAGAGGAAACTCAAGACAGCCAAAGAAGCATCCTTTCCATCCTGGACCCAAGACATTCTGAACAACCTTCAGACTTTATAAAAATTCAAAGTCCCAGACTTCAGAGACGTTAGTATCATACTAACCGCACCTCATCGTCACTCTTCCTCTCTCGATATTCTTTCTTTTCTTTTGCCAAGAAAGCAAACATTGTTTGCTTGCTTTTTATTGTCTCACATACGTGTTTCAATAAATACCATCTATGTTCTTTGTTAACAGCGGGTTTTCTCCATTCTTTGAGTTGATAGACAATCTAGCAACACCTATCACCTGACCGTCCGAAGAAGATCCGGCTGTATAGTGTCAACCCCTTTCAAACACAGCGTGAGAATGGAAGGACTTGACAAAGCAAACAGTCGGAAGCAAATGTTGTAGTCACGAACACAACAGCCACAAGTACTGTGACTACAGGTCACACCCCATTAAGCGTGTGACTAGCATAACACCACATTAGCTGATGGTCTTTCGCTAGAGTTTGAGTGATAGTAAGTCTCTTTATTCTCAAGGACTCTTCTTGGTATTCTGGTTGATCTTAACATGCTTTCATTTGGAAGGACTCTGCTCTTTTTCCGATTGCCAATTCTTCCGATCTCTTTACCAAACGTTTGGGGATTATTCCAAACGATCCAATTACAATTAGCATCATCGGCACCTTCATGTTCCATTACATTTTGGTTCTCAAGCAAGGTCTAAGTACTTGACTCTTTTTTTTTTATTCGATTTTCACTCTGTGGCCCATCGAGACGGTACAAATCCACTATCCATCAGGTACTCTTCTTTTTAACAATCGCTTGTTCTGGTTTTCTGGCCCGGATTAGATGATCTGTTTATATCTCAAAATTCCAGAGAATGTTATGCTTTTCATTCTCCAAGACAGGTTCTGGTTTGTACGTGTACCATTTTGTAAAATTTTCAAATTTCAATCCCTAGCACAATTCCAAGTGGACCACCATCCTCCCTCCCAGTCTAATGCACATTTTGGCCAAGTTTGTTATAGTCATTTTTATGTGATTCATAGTTTCATCTCTATCATAAAAAATTTACACATGCAAATTTGTTATTATGTTGTTTTTTTTCACTTTTTATATGTTTTTGTAAATATTTTCATATTTTACTTATTTGTTTATTTAGTCTTTGTAGTCATTAGTTTTCAGGCTGCGTATAAGGACTCTGTTTTCATGCCTACATTCGAATACAAGTACTTATCGTTTAATAAGCAGTTTATATTGTTCTATTAAAGTTATTGTGGCAATTCTTTCATCTAAGCAAAGATTGCTATGTTTTGTGATGTTGTTCTAAGCAGGTGCTTCTTTTCCTTTCCTTTCCTTCTATTTATTTATTTTAACTGCGTTTAGTTTGAAGTTTTTGGCGAACCCATACGCATCAAAGAATGTCTGTTGGTGTTTTAGCATCTCTTTCTGAATTTAATGATGTTTTGTTTGTATAAATCCATTTTTTCTTGGAACTTTCCGATCCAATGAACATCAAGAGGAACAAATGACAGTAATCAAAGGCTGTTGACTGAGTCTATTTAGACAAAGGATGATTTTATATATATATATATATAAACACACACAGACACATATATATATGTGTTTCGCCACCTCTCTCTCTCTCTCTCTCTCTCTCTCTCTCTCTCTCTCTCTCTCTCTTTCTGTCTCTGTATATATATATATACTTTGAATTCACTTAACTCCTATATTGCTAAACATTCAAACAACACATGCTTGGTACCACAGAAGAAATAAGAACGAACGCACCAACAATTTTCTACAATGGATGCCTACACATGGACACACCAACATTGAGAGAACAAAAAAATACATTGATCAGCTTATTGTTTAATCTGGATGTCATCTGAATTACTTAACAAAAGGGATTGCTGATCACAATTCATGGTGAGAAAGAGTCTCACACACAATATATATATATATATATATGAGAAACAAGAAAACAATAAGTATATTCCAGTATAAATTTATTTCATCTGTCTTTAACGTAATCTTCTGATGGATTTTAATACATTTTGGAGCGTTAACTCCGGGGGATATATTTATCTTATGTAAATTTCAACGGGTTATAATATATATATATATATATATATATATATATATATATATATATATATATATATATATAAATTATAACCCGTTGAACTTTACATAAGATAAACATATTAAAATCCATCTGAAAATTCCGTTAAAGACATGAAATAAATTTATACTGGAATATACTTATTGTTTTCTTGTTTTTCATATATATATATATGCGATGAATAATAGGGAGACGTGGAGAGAGAGGGTCTGGGATATCCGTGCTAGCCGCACAATATGATGATGATATATATATATATATATATATATATATATATATATATATATATATAAACAAAACGAAATCCTCCAATGCACTATAAGTAAATCTTCTAATTTATGATAAGTGATTCTATTGCATCTACATTTCTGCCAATTCTTCGATATTGATTTTTTAAATTCATTATCAATAAACATATTTTTGGTTTCTGAGTTTTCAATAGAATTTTATTCAAAATTTTGAATTATAAATTTTGTTTTAAAGAAGTTTTGATAATTTTTTTTTTAATTTACAATTTTTAATATCTATTCAGGAATCAAGTAATATAACTTGATTCGAATTATTTTCAACTCAATTTTTCTTTCTTTTTTTCAAAAAAATTTCCAGTATATATATGCAATACTGAGTACTTTATT
>OY757922.1:10313884-10448884 GCA_963585895.1 Sepioteuthis lessoniana
AATTAAACCAATTTTTGGATGGGAAGTTTCATTTGTTAGTTTTCTGAAACGTTCCATATAGCGTAATCAAGATTTCAATTATTTCTGAAATTTTTTTTGGCTTGGTTTCGGCGTTAAGCAAGTCATAGATTCTTGGTCATTTCATTTCTTGCTCTCTCATATTGGGCTGAATTTTAATGAAAAACTGCTTGAATAATAGAGCTAATCATGAATATTTAGATTTATCGTGTATCGTTTCTTTTAAACTGGATTAATGATACTAAAACTTTAATTATTCCATATTTTGCTTCTGCAAATTATTAAATAGTTCTATTCCACCCATAAATAGGCTCTACTACTCCCGGTCAGAGCAGACCTAAGAATAATGACGACAAAGAGGAATTCCTCGTTCATCAAAGCTCCAGGACTGGAGTCTCACAATCGTATGGCTTAGCGTCATACCTAGGATAATAGTTGCAAAAGGCTTACACACCTGCAGAGGTGAAATCTGCTAATTCTATAGGCCAAGCTAATTGAGCTGTTGATCCACTGCAAAATAATTGTTCTTTTATTTATCTTGCTGCTTTCAATATTCGTGAAATCAAAGCATCCGGAATACTTTTGGAAGTTTGAACATTTGATATTAATTGGTTGCTTGCTTGGTTTGTTTGTGTATCAACCTTTTCAGGTGATTTAACACCGAATTAAGGATTTTGATAAAAGTTTCAAACAATTTGGTTTTGTACAAGTACAGTTTTTTGTATACACACACTTAAATCTCAAAACAGTTCTATTACAAACAATTCAGTTTAGCATCAGTACATTTTTGTTTACGCCTAGTTGAATGTAAAATCAGTTAAATTCAAACAATTCAGTTTATCATAATTATAGTTTACTTCTACTTGACCCATAGATTAGACCCTATCAGATGTTTCCACTTCGGGACAGCAATGGCAATGAAAGAGAACTCCGCATTCCCCAAAGCTCCATCATTACTGAAATCTCACCATCAGACTGTTAAATTTCATATCTGGGAAATACGGTGGGGGAGTCTTACTCCTCTGAAGAGACGCACTCAGAGTATTCTGGGCCAAATATTAATTGGGAATTTCTCTCTTTGTAAAATGTTTCGAAACTTGCTTTACATTTTCTTTAATTTTACTATTTTAAAAGATTTTATATATGCTTCTACGAGAAAATGTGTTTGCTCCCCCTCTCTCTCTCTGTCTTTATATATATATATATATATATATATATATATATATTTCTTTTTATATTTGTCCCAGGGAAGAAGTCTTTGTGATGTCGTGTCTCATGTTCTAGACTGCGACATCGAAGTAAGCGATTTCAAACTCTAGTTACTCAGTTACGTTTACTTGCAAAGGGTATGAACTCCTCTATCCTCACAGAAATAGGTAAAACAGTACTATTGTTCTTTCAACGATGATAGTCTCCTGATATCACATCAAACAATCTGATGGTGTAGCTCCAGTAATGCTGAAGCTTTGGATAATTGTAATGATAAAGCTTTGGAGCATTGCCATCGCTCCCAGTTCCACTCAGGCCCGGAGTGGTAACACTTGAAAAGATTTTATCTATGGGTAAAATAGAACTGGTTGACATATAAACTGAGTGCAAACAAATGACATGATCAATTGAACTGTTAAAAATAGAACTGTTAGATCATTCAAATGTGTTTAAATAAATGACTGATGTTTAATTGAATTGTTAGTTAAACGTAGCTATACTTGGAAACATACAACTTTAATTTTATGCTAAATTGAATAATTAGAAATAGAACCGTTTGATCATTTAACTGTGTGTATCTAAAAAATGTGTTTACAAATCCTGTATGTTTATTGGGCATTAAATAACCAAAAATGGTTGATATGCCATAAAACCCAACCGAACCATATTTATACTCCTGGTGATATTAGTTACTAGCTGTTAAAACTAGTCTTTGTTTTTTTGTCTATTTCGCGAGTCCTCGAATTGTTACATCTACGTCATGATTACTGCTGGTAAATCCTTTTAACCGTCTCTTTTCTTGACTAATATTCTGTGTCAGCTTTTTTATTGAAAGTCGTCACAATTTTCTTTGTTCTTTAGACCATTTATTTGAGTTCCTCATTTGACTTTTTAAAGAATGGTCCTGATGTTTATTCCTTTGATGTAGTTTCCGCTGCAGAGCTTGATTCCGAGAACTTTTCTTTTGTTCTTTTGAGATATTCCATCCTTTTTTTTTATTTCTGTTTGTTTGATGGCGTCTAAGTTCAATATGCCCAGGTACTTTTCATCTCAAAGTATCCAGCAATCCTGTAACGTGATATGAAGGGTCGAAGGTAAATAAAGAACGAAAAGCTAATTTCTGGGGAAGGAGAGAAAAACGTAAGAAGCCAGATGAACTCTGAGGAGTCAGGCCAAAGCACTCGTTGTAGGTCAGCCAGTCACGGATGGATGACTAAAATAATTAAAAATGACTAGAAAAAACGGGAGGTCCCAAATCTTCTGTGCTGGTATGGAACCACCGGAAACGGATATGTCCTCCCACTGACACCGGGTGGAAGTATAGGAATGATTACGTTTGAAAGTTAATTGGCTGGGGGACGTGACGAGGTAAAGACAACAGTTTAACACTTGCCACGAAGATGTAAAGAAAGTAAAACATTACGGTTCCTATTTTGGGGTGACCTCCGAAAAGGGGTCTCACGTCAAACATGCCGATGAGGAGACGAAACCAGTGAACAAGCATGTTAGAAATACAACAGAAAACCAGAAAGAATTCCAGTTCTGTAACTGATCTCTCTTTCTCTCATCGTAACATGTCTCACTTTGTCCAGCTAACGTGGTTTACTCAGTTTTTATACTCTGTTTCTTTCTCCCGACGAATAAACTTTTGTGTTAGTGAACTAAGAGAGAGTGTGTGAGTTCATCACCTTTTCCCTCAGTGAGGTTACAACAGGGTCCGGCTATCGCTTAAGATGTAGCAATACATGTATAAACCCGTTGGCCAAGTGTTTGTACAAGTGGCTATACGAAGACGTAGTGGTACAAATGACTATTCGGTACCGTTATGGTACAATCCATTATCAATCCCATATTCCACTCTTATACCCTGGCTGTATATTCTTATTGGTTGTATCACGATTTCTAGTTGTTTTTTCACTTAAAGCAAATATGTTTATATCATCCATATACATAACGTGCTTTATCTTTTTCAGTGAGTTTGTAAATTTTTAGTCTCCTGTTTATAACAAATTGTAGTGGCGAGAGTGAGTCTCCCTGAAAAGAAACTCTTTGGATTCACACCCACTGTTTAGCTAATTCCAGTTTTCCCCTGATTCCGCGATGAAATGTATAACTTTGTCGGATATTTTAGACATTTCTAAATGTTTTATCCACCAATATATATAAGAAGAGAGAAAGAGAGAGGGAGAGAGAGAGAGAGAGAGAGAGAGAGGGAGAGAGAGAGAGCGAGAAGAGATTGATGAAGTGTGTGTTTGTGTGTGCGTGTGTGTGTGAGAGAGAGAGAGAGAGAGAGACTCTAAACATATCTGGGACATTTAAAGCTTATTTGGTGTCAAAAGAAATGATGTACGTTGAAATGCTAAATTGCAAAGAGATTTCATAACTCTGCTAGAGGGATTACAAAATTTGTCTTCTCTGTATAGAGGAAAGGCTGGACATCGCCACTTTCCTCCATCTTGAAGAAAATATAAATCAAAGAACAAAAATATTGGGCAAATAGAGGCACAAAAAGTAAATGTCATCTTAATCCTGTACCGTCTATCGTTCGTTTTATTCTCTCATCTATGTCAATTCTGCTTTGTTCTTGAATGGACTTCTTTGTTTGCCTCAATAGCTTTCTGGTAGAGTTTTTAAGATGATTCTTTCGGTGAAACCCAGCTTGGTAGTCTCTGTTTTGTATTCGGCTCTTTAATGGTTTGGTTCGGTTTGGTTTTATGGCATATCAACCATTGTAGGTTATTTAATCCCAAATCAATTATTATACATAAAAACAGCTCTATTTCAAACAATTCAGCTTAGCATAAGAATACTTTTTTAGTTACATACAGTTGAATATAAAATACTTCTATTTCAAACAATTTCATTTAGTATAAGAACACAGTTTCAATATCAAAAACAGTTCTGTTTTAAACAATTCAGTGTAGCATAAGTATGAAGTTTAAATATCAAAACAGTTCTATTTCAAATAATTCAGTTTAGCATAAGTATGCAGTTTCAATGTCAAAATAGATCTATTTCAAACAATTCAGTTAAGCATAAGTACAGAGTTTTGTTCTATTTTACCAATATCAGGTGCTCTGGGTCAGAGTGGGCCTGGAAGCGATAACAGTAAAGGTTTACTTCGCATTTCCCAAAGCTCCGGCATTACTGGAACCTCACCATTAGATTGTTCAGTGTCATAACCAGGACACTCGTTGAGGGCGTCTTACCCCCTCTGCAGATATGTGGTCGATGTATTCTACAGTCCCTGCAGGATAGACCAATTCTTTAATAGCTCTGTGTACTTAATCTCTTAGGAAAGGTATGAAACCCCTTATCCCCCAAAGTTGGACTAAATAATATCTCTGCTTCCCTTTTCTATAAGAATGATTTCGGTATTAAATAACCCATGAAGAAATTAAACCATCTACGTATATATCGGGCACTTTTTCATTAATGATTGTATTGGAACAGGTTTGGTTCTAGTTTCATTTTTTCAACGATTCATTTTCTAGTTTTCTAACTTGTTCGTTTTTACTTTTTTTCTGACAAATTATTTTCACACACACACACACACACACACACACACATATATATATATATATATATATATATATATATATATATATATAAAAGAGACAGACAGAGAGACAAAAAGACAAAGGCCCAATCTAAAGGCTTCTTCTTGATAACGGAGATTATTTACAGTTACGGCGAGCTTAAGTAGTCAGAGCACTCTAAGTAATGAAGATTAATCTCCGACTGTTTATGTGTCATGCACATACATATATATATATGCGTGCATGCGTGTGTGTGGGGAGCTGATCATTCAACTTTTGTATCGTCTATTGTACGTATTAACGAAAACCCTCCTCTTCAACATGTGACGCAAGGTCAGTTTTTGAGAGCAGTAAACCTGGTTTGAATTCAACGGTTTCCTTCTTTAAGATTGGTTGCCTAAATAAGGCTAAAATGCACAGGTTGCAATTCTTTTACCAAGAGTTGAATCGGAAGAGATCGAGTCATACATTTCCCATGTACATTAGTGAAAAGTAAAGAGAAAACAGCCATGTCCAGGATTTGATCTCGGGTCGCATTTTCTATTTCTTACCACGATAACCGTTATTGTAAGTGCGCCTCTACAAGTGTGCTGCGACCCTGATATGGATTCTGTCTCTGTTAATCAACCTAATTTTCAGATTTAGCTAATCTCTTTCTTATCCCGTTAAGGAAATCACGTGTCAAACTCAAATCAGAATCTTGTAAAAAAAATTTAATTATTGACGCTTATTTCCACGGCAGTTCTCACAGAAGAGAATTCTAACGGTTAAGGTTTTATTTCATATTTAAGTACATAATATAATACTGTCTCTCTCATTCTACTTGAGAGAAGATAAGTACCACTAAGTGGTCTCTCATACATTCAATCAAGTTTGAAATTCCACCAACCTTTAACATCGGTGTTAAATCAACCCGGAAAATTTCTTCCTAGTTCGTTCATCCTTTAAAACAAATATTTTCAGGAAGATTACTTTTTTCAACGCTACCTGGTTCAACATTGAAAAGAGAGAACTCCCCGTGGCGTAGTGGCAAATGTGCAGGACTGTTGCATCCCAGTAAACAAATTTGAACTTTAGTCACAACATTACTCTCACTTTCAAACTAATACTCTTTGGGAAGGCATGAACCCGTTTATACGTCAGCTCTAGGTTTAATAGTACCATTATTATTATTCTACAAGCACGACATTGACATTAAATGACCCACGAAAGTTGATATGCCTTAAACAAAGAAACCAAAACACTGAAAAATATTAGCAATAAAAGTACTTTTTAATATTCTAAATTGTCTATAAAATAGTTTAAGGCGTTCCTGGTGTAACGGTTATCAGCATCGGAAATAGACACAATGACCTAATGTTCAAAACCTGAACGAAACTGTTTGTATTATTGATAGCTTTAAAGCCCTCGGGAAAGGTGTGAGTTCTACAATTCTCTCTCCAACAACGAATAAGTAGTAGAACAGACAAGACTCTTTCATCTTGGGTTGGCAACCTATCTAGGAGAAAGAAAACTCTGGATTCACACCTGTTAAACTCAATTTAAATTGACTCTGCGTCACATTCTGTTCATGTGGAGGAGTCTGTGAATGCATATAAAACTTTTTAACTTGTTTTTTTTTTTCATTTATTTTTTCCCTATCCCTACCCATAGCTGGAGAAAACGTTTTAACATGATTTTTTAATTTATTTTTTCCTTCACTGGTCTCATAACTCGATGTGATCATGTCTTAGACAGGAATAGGCTTACTAAGCCCATCCCTCTCCAGGTCTACATCCAGTTTGGATTCATTTTGCCTTCTCCTAGTTCGACGTTGTCTGTTTGCCCTACTATTTACCCATAGTGGGAGAAAGAATAGTTGTCTCCACTACCCCCAAAAAGATGGTGTCCTGTATCTGTGCCAGAGGATCCAGTTCTAGAGCTCATAGTAACCTCTTCATTGTCATTACTCCTAGGACAACACTGACCGGGAGTGGTAGTACTCTTCATTGTCCCATCAATGGGTCAAATAAATTTGTTTGAAAATTTATAGTATTAAATATGAATACTTTTCGGTTGATTCGACGCTGCTTCCTAGGTAAGTGAATTTGTCTACAAGTTTAAGAGGGGTTCCGTCTAGAGTGGTGATGTCACCCGTTTGATTATAGCACATATATTCCGCTTTGTGTGCATTGACATAGAGGCCTATGCCTGAGGCTGCAGTAGTGTTTCGGCTTGGTTGGGTGTATTTGCCAGTATCGCTATGTCATCGGCGTAGTCGGCGTCGGTAATTGTTTTTGCGGGGTACCTTCTGCTTCTTTTCTTTGTCAGCTCGAAGCCGTTCTCTCTGATTTTGTCAATCGATGTTCTAAGTACGTAGTCTAGACAAATGATAAAGAGGTATGGAGCCAGCGTTTCCCCTTGTAGTACTCCTGCTACAATGTCTAAGTATTCTGTGTCTCCATCTGGTGATCGTACTTTTACTTTGGTGTTTCTATAGAGGATCGTTATTGCTGCTACGGTTTCTTTAGGTAGGCCGTATGCTAGTAGGATTTGTTCATCTTTCCTCAGTGAATGGAATCGAAGGCCTTGGTAAAGTCGACAAATATTAATGTCGCTTGTAGGTTTTTTGCCCGTACACCTTCTATTTCTTCGGAAGCCATTTTAGATTTTTCTAAGTATGTTGTCGATTTTGGGTTCAATGCGGTTTCGTAGTAGGGCATTAAAAGGACATCAACACGAGGTTAACGAAAGCATTGACAGCTATCAATAGGCTATCGATTATATGGAAATCAGACCTAACCGATAAAATGAAACGCAGTTTCTTCCAGGCAGCGGTCGCATCGATACTGCTATATGAATGCACTACATGGACTCTAACAAAACGGCTGGAGAAGAAGCTAGACGGCAATTACACAAGAATGCTGCGAGCAATCTTGAACAAGTCTTGGCGGCAACACCCGACAAGACACCAACTGTACAGCCGCCTGCCTCCTATCACGAAAACTATTCAAGTTAGACGAACCAGACATGCAGAAGAAGCAGTGACAAACTCATAAGTGATGTACTCTTATGGACCCCCACACATGGCCGTGCAAAAGCAGGACGACCAGCACGAATATACATTTAGCAACTATGTGAGGATACGGGATGTTGTCCAGAAGACCTGCCTGAGGCGATGAACGATAGGGAAAAGTGGCGAGAGACTGTCAGGGATATCCGTGCTACCAGCACGACATGATGATGATGATGATGAATACTTGATATAACATGATTGTAACTTATTTGTATTGAGAATAATTACTTGAAGTTATAATATTTTACTAATGATTATTATTATTGTTAATATTATTATTATTATCAATATACTCATTGAATTTTGCACACCTGTATTACATTTCCCTAGGATATAAATCTTATCAGGAATGTAAAAAGATTCGTTCAGGTTTGAAAATCGAATAACCGAGTTAACTACCTATGACAATAACCGTAACGTCAAGAGCGTTTCTATACCTGTTATTTAAAAAATCATGTGAAACCGATAAAGAGTTGGTAATTAAATTTTACATTTTAGGTACTTCCTCTTAGAATAAGTTATACCATTAATCTTAAATATTGATCCTGGTTTATTTTTCGTATATTTTATGAAACGACGTCGTTCAACTGTTGATTTAAAATGTCTTGAGTTTTAACTGTAATAAGTTTATTTTCTCTCAAAATAAAATAAAAGGAAGTGAGCTTATTATTAGACTGCTATTAACTAAATTTCTATCACGGATAGTTCCAATGGGAAATAACTTAAATACACTTTGCAAGCATTCATATTTACCAACCCCTCCGCAGGATATGACACAAGGTCAAATTTTAAGCAGAGTTTAACAGGTTTGAATTCAGAGTTTTCCTTCTCCTAGACTAGTTGCCTCACCATGGGTGAAGAACCCAGTCTGCTCTACTCTTTACCCATAGCTGGAGGGAGAATAATTGGATTCATACCTCTCTCAAGGTTATTAGTTCTATGTGAAAATGCAATCAGTCTAGTCCAGGTTTTTAACTCGTGTCACCGTATCCATTTCGAAAGACGATAACCATTACACTACGGGCAAGGATCAATTTGCTGCCGATCTGATTTTTTTGTTTTAAAAGAGGTTCGCACCTTACTTCCTAAGCATTACAGACAACAAATACAACTTATTGAATTCGCGGTAATTTTAAAAGACGATAACCATTACACTACGGGCAAGGATCAATTTGCTGCAGATTTCATTTTTTTTGTTTTAAAAGGGGTTCGCACCTTACTTCCTAAGCATTACAGACAACAAATACAACTTATTGAATACGCGGTAATTTTAAAAGACGATAACCATTACACTACGGGCAAGGATCAATTTGCTGCAGATTTCATTTTTTTTTTGTTTTAAAAGGGGTTCGCACCTTACTTCCTAAGCATTACAGACAACAAATACAACTTATTGAATACGCGGTAATTCCACTATACATTACAATGAAATAGGTTGGTTGGTAGGTGTTTAATGTCATATCAACCCTTGTGGGTTATCTAATGCCAAATAGTGCTTTTATTATATTCATATGATTTGTAAATAAACAGTATGTACGTTATTATTTTAAAAAATTCAGACCACCTGTTAGATTAAGGGATAGCTAACAGACGCATACTTTGTTAACGGTTTTGTTTCGCCGACATATCTTCTATTTTTTTTTTTTTTTATATATATCTATTAATTCGAAGTGTGCGTTTAGACAGTCGGGGTTTCAATATCCTTACTTTCTACACTCTCAGTAATTATTTAGGATTTGTTTTGTGTATTGATCCTTGTTTTCAGCCCGACTCGTGCGGGGATTGATTTATATATATATATATATATATAGTCATCCACAGACAGACTGTTTCGTTCTATCAGAACTCTTCAGTGTGGCTAGACACGCAGGACGCTCGACGCCGGTATCGGCGGGACACTGCTGGCGAAGCAAGGACGAGCTCATAAGTGATGTACTCCTATGGACCCCCACATATGGCCGTGCAAAAGCAGGGCGACCCGCTCGAACTTACATACAGCAACTATTGGAGGACACAGGATGTAACCCTGAAGACCTGCGGGAGGCGATTAATGATAGGGAGAAGTGGCGAGAGAGGGTCAGGGATATCCGTGCTGGCGGCACGACATGATGATGATGATGATGATGATTGATCCTTGTGAGTTTTATTGTTTTTGTTTGTTTCCATTTTTTTTATTTCTTTTTTTCCATTATTTCTTTTCTCATTTTTTATGCGGTGTGGACTTTGTACTTGATTGTAAGGGTTATTTTGATTTAGATGAAAAGGGGTTCGATACTATCTGCCCCCTTTCTTCAATAATAATTTGAAAACGGTTTAATTTATATTTTGGGAAAGGATTAAGTTCTTTTGGGTTAAATTGGATATGTTTTACTGGGCTGTATGGTTCTGTATATATTTTGATAATTGGTGAATTGATTAACAATCTTTATGATTTTTGGCTTAGGGTATTTATTTTGGTTGAAGCGTTTGTGATATCTGGAGTTTTTTAACCGTGGAGAAGTGAGGATTTTTATTATAAGTTCTTTTTAGTTTGTGGTTCTTTTGGATATTTTTCAGTTTAGTGAAGACTTTTCAGCAGTTCCTGAAACGTTGAATAAACCTTTAGTTCTAATTTGGTTAGATTCTCGACAAGAGCTCAGTAATTATCTTGCTGATTACTGATGCTTATTAGGTTCCCCCTCCGTGCTACATTTGGTCTCTAGATAATGCCAGTTAATTAAATATAAACAACTTGATTACAGTAAATTAATGGAAATACAACATTGTATGGAATCTATAGTTTTACAAAACAGAATATAGCGTCTGGACCGGCTATATGAGAGTCGGCCTTAAGTCAACTTTAGAAACTTAAGAAAATGCTAGAGTAATTCACTTGATGAATGCTTATGCATGTAAGTTGGCTATGCTTGTATTGAGATATATCTCGGCTGATGGCTATCAAAATTGCGTGAATACTGTCTTTCTCAAAACGAATCGATCTGTTCTCTTCGCAGTCGAAACTCCATCGAAGTTGTGACGTCATTATATTGTGACCAATTCATTCCATGAATATCTAATCATAATCAAAATTCATTCCCACGCCGAAATTACACCCGAAATTGTTATCGCCAAAGTCAAGTTCAAGATCATTTCTTGTACTTTTGCAAACCTAAATTAATATTTTGAATATTGTCTGCTCATTTGGCAGTTACCTCTGTCAGCTTCGAAATCCACAATTCAGAATAATCTCTCACAAAACGGGATCACACCTGGTCTTCTCAACAATCAACTTGTTCTCCGATAAGATTTCAAAAATCTAACTTTTCACGTTAATCCAATCACGAAAGCTGTGAAGAAACGCTATTCTCAAAAACATGTTAAGCCAGTTACATTACTTCTCTGCACTTCACTATTTTCCTAGCATAAAAAGTTCTGTTTATTTTAAGTTTTATTTCCATTACTGGCTCATTGGCATTGTGGCTAGAGTGTTAGCCAATGGTCCGGGAGACCTGTGTTCAATCCCAGGTTGCGTTATAGCAAAGACTTTAAAAATGGTACTTGATACCTCCTTGTTTAACACTCAGCAATATAAGGTACGTATCAAGGGTAAAGTTGAGCTATCCAGGGAAAGGAGTAGCCCCCTCCCCTACACCTCGGTGTTGTAGCTATTGAAAAGGGAGCCATCGGGTCGCCCTCGACAACGGTCACCAACTTTACTTACTTTTCATCACCAGATCTTAGAAATGCGTCATGATTTTCTCGACAGTTCTGGAATTTGGTTTCATTGCTACAAACTTTCTCTATGCAGTCTGGGTTCCTTTGCCACTCCTTCCACATGTCAGACTTTTTCTGCTGCTCTCCCTGTGGTCCCCATAATTTTGACATCTAAAGCTCCTTAAGCTCGTGGAAATGTACGGCTTTACCTTTTTAAGACTGGATCCAATTTTTACTTCTTTAGGAATTTTAATTTTATTAAATATCAGGATGTATGTGTGTTTGTATTTCTTTACTACCTCTTTTAATGGTTATATTTTTTTAGTCCATGACTTCTTGCTTTCTTTGGGCTGTTCTTATTCTGCTGGAGCAGCTAAGGATAACTCTCTGCTTTTTATAACTCCCTTTGGGGTATTGCGTCTGTCATACAGATAAATCTTGTACGTTTTATTGTGGAAAGTTTTCATTTTAATTAGGTTTTCGGCATGTTTTTTTGTGGTTAACGTCAGTGAGTGGAGTGCCGTTCCTTATCTTTTTCATATTTTAAGAGTTTGCTTTGCTTGAGATAATATCTTATATCTTCTAATGATTCGAGTGCAATAAATCTAAGTGATTCCGTTCCTTCATTTTCTGAATCAGATTCAGAGAGATCTCGTTTTGTTTTATTTGGCTTTGTATTTTCGTGATGCATTGTTTGTTTGTTTGTTTTTGTTTTTTTGTTTTTTTGGTCCGTTCCTCCATCACTCACCACGGAATCCAACATTTTGGGTTAATTTAGCAAGGGTGAAATCTATCTGACTTACTTGAGACGGGGATATAATCGTGTTGGGTGTGAGATTTTGAGCCCTACTTGATGTCAGACCTTCAGTTACTAAAACGTAGTAACTTAAACAGTATTCAAAGTCTAATTTCTCTCAGCATAACTAACACTCAGCCGCCGCCTTCATGTGCCTTTAAGTTAAAATAGGGTTGGTTACATGCTTGCTCCAATTTTAAAAATACAGTCAGAACAATCATATAAGCGTTAGGGCTTGACATGAACTGCCAATTGATTGGATCAGACCTTTCCGAACGCTCCTTAGCCCAGTAAGGTCCAAAATAGTGTTGCAGCTGACGAGTCAAGAGCTGGTCAGTCATCACGATCCCGTCAGCTAGCATTACTGGTTGCCTCCCATGGCCAATTAGAGGCCACGTTGGGGAGGGTATTACTACTCTAGTGAGGTACAGGTCCTGTATTCCACAGATCCAACTGAAAAGGAGGGAATAAAGAAAAAATAGAAGAATGTTATGATATAAATTATGAAGAAGAACTTTTAAGAAAGAACTCAGGGGAGACAAATTATCTTTTCCTTTTACTAGATACATTTATTGATTTTCACAACATGTCACGTCATCTAGCGTTCTATTTTTACCTTGATGTTAGGAAATCGCGTTCATTGCGTAATCATATGTACATTTTTATGTACTTTTTTCTAATGAGTTTTTGCACACGCTCCTATCAAATACAAAACATTTTGAAACAGGCTCCGTTGGGTCAAATAGATCTGTTTCAAAATGTTTTGTATTTGATTGAAGTTATAATCACTATTAGGCTTCGTTGGGTCAAATAGATCTAATAGTGATTATAACACGAGATCAGAGTGGATCTGGCAGGCATTACAATAAAAGGGTACTCCATACTCCCTATATCATCAGAACTAGAACCAAAGTAAGAGACGAAGTGTTTTGGGGGGAAGGATCATACCCCTTTGCAGGCGATACAGTCAACGTATTCTTAACCCACTTTTTCCTCTTTTTATTGAACAGCTGTGAATTTTTTTTTAATTGTATTCTCCTTTTTAATTCAAGTTTTTTTTTATTTAATTGTTTTGTTGTATTTATCGCTATTAATTAGGTCGTCTCTCCTTATTCTAAGACCGTATCATTTTCGTCTTGAGAAGAGCAGACGTGGTGGTCTGCTCCTCAGCGGCGAGCACATGGGGTCTCCCTCCTTTATATTCCAAACCTAAGAAGAGTAAGTTGTTTTCACTGTTTTAATGTGTGGACTTTTCTGTTTATTCTTTGAACGCTTGTCACCCTTGTATAGCCGAGGGAGGGAACTGAGTTTCCAACTCTTATTGTGTACAATTAAATGTTATATTAATTGACTTGTTTTGTTTCCTACCGAATATTCTGCGTCAGCTTATTCTCTTTGGGAAAACTGAATACATTATAAAAATGGGGTTTTATCCACGAATTAACACCTTGTTAAATCTAATAGTCTTAAAAACAACAGTGTTTTCTAATTCCTAACTTTGTTGACTGCAATTACAACAGGCTAAATTAGCCTCTTCTATAAAACGTGGACTGCTCATTAAAAAGCTGCCAAAAATGGGATAAACTGTACAATGAAAACATGTTTATGAGCAAGTATAATCCAATAAATCCATTTATGACCTTTAAATAGTCCTACGTTGGAAATGATTTTATATTTATTCAATGTTTTACACACACGTAAAAAGGAGAAAAAATTACTGCACAATGTTGGTTGATAATATATACCACACATCACTCAATTTTGACATTCAACATAGAATATAGACCAAAACACAGAGATAGGTGCCTCTTTTGTCCTATAATCATTATATATAATAATTTGTCATGATCATATTCTTATATGGAAAATTAAATAGTAAATTTATAATAAAATAGGAGTTAAGAAACAAGACTACTTTTTATTGGGTTCTTTTTTTAATGTATCACCGGCTGTTAAAACAGGATTTCGACTGTTTTATTGTGTTACTGGTTTATTTTGTTTTTTATTATAGGAATGTTTTCTTCTTCTTTTTTTATAAATTTAATTATAAATTTTTCAATGTTTACTTTAATGAAAATGTGTTTTCCCCATGAAAAAATTGTATATGGATCTCCATTTAAATTATAAGTCACCTGATGAAGCACTTCACCATCAGACAATTGTCGAAATAAATCTATCTGCAGATATGATACCATAAATCTATAATGGTATCATATCTGCGAATTTTCTTTGATATTACATATCCCCCACATATATATATATATATGTATATATATCTTGGTTAGAGTTTTTGTCAATGGTCCGGAAGAACTGGGTTCAATCCCAGGTCGCGTCATACCAAAGACTTTAAAAATGGGACTTGCTACCTCCTTGCTTAACACTCAGCAATATAGGGTACGCATCAAGGATAAAGTGGAGCAATCCAGCGAAAGGAATAGCGCCCTCTCCTACACCTCGGTGTAGTAGCTATTGAAAAGGGAGCCTTCTGGTCACCCTTAACTATGGTCGCCAACATTATATATATATATATATATATATATATATATATATATAAACAGGTTTGATTAAATAAAATAGATTCCTTGTCGTTTTGGAATGTTTTTCTATTTTTTCTGTCAAGAATCCTTATGTGTTTTTTTTTTTTTTGTTATAATCTTGAAATTTGTTGATAATTTCTCAAAAAGGGGTATTGTGTTATACCGAGTACTTTCGGTTCTCATCCGAACCATTATCAAGGTAATTCATATATTATTTTTAAATTAAACTTGTTTAGTATTTATACTAAATTATTATTTCATTTTTGTTTTTATTACTAAAGTGAGGCTTGTTTTTATCACCAAGGTGATGCTAAGCAGTAGTGGCAGTTTATTTTTTAATATTTCTTTTACATTTAGTAAAATAAAATTTGTTCTATCTTTTATAATATCGATTGTTCTATTTTAAACATTTTAGAATATTATCACAAGTTTCAAAGTTAATTTTCTTAATAGTGGGTTGTCTAAATCTTATATATAAGGCTTCTGGGATTTGTAATTTTTTTACATTATTGCCTGTGTGGGGTATTTTTATATTATTATCAACTAAAATATTTCTATATGTTGCATTAAGAAAATTATATACTTTTAAATGTTGACACATGAAGTTAGAATCTGAAAGGTGTTAAGTGAGCCTCCTTGATAATTTCGTCGTAGTATAACTAATGTAATTTATAGATTTTTTATTCTGTGTGTGTGCGTGCGTGTGTGTGTGCGTGTATGTGTGTGTGTGTGTGTGTTTAAAAAACAAGAAATTTAGAAATTGCATTCCATAAATTTATTTCCCTGATTATCTTAAATATATACATATAAAATCACATTCATTTTGTATGAAGAATTTATGGTATAATGGTGAGAGCGTTCACTAATGGCCCGGGAGACCGGTGTTCAATCCCATGTCGAGTCGAAGCAAAGACTCAAAAAATGCTACTTGATGCTACCTTGCTTAACCCTCAGCATTATAAGGTAAAGATAAAGGGTAAAGTGGAGCAATCCAGGGAAGGGAGTAGCACTCTCACCTACACCTTGGTGTAATCATCATCATCGTCATCATCTCGTGCTGGTAGCACGGATATCCCTCACCCTCTCTCGCCACTTTTCCCTATCGTTCATCGCCTCAGGCAGGTCTTCTGGACAACATCCCGTATCCTCACATAGTTGCTGAATGTATGTTCGTGCTGGTCGTCCTGCTTTTGCACGGCCATGTGTGGAGGTCCTGCCTGTCTGGTTCGTCTAACTTGAATAGTTTTCGTGATATGAGGCAGGTGGCTGTACAGTTGGTGTCTTGTGGGGTGTTGCCGCCAGGACTTGTTCAAGATTGCTCGCAGCATTCTTGTGTAATTGCCGTCTAGCTTCTTCTCCAGCCGTTTTGTTAGAGTCCATGTAGTGCATCCATATAGCAGCATCGATGCGACCGCTGCCCGGAAGAAACTGCGTTTCATTTTATCGGTTAGGTCTGATTTCCATATAATCAATAGCCTATTGATAGCTGTCCATGCTTTTGTTAACCTCCTGTCGATGTCTTTTTCGGTTGATGCGACGCTGCTTCCTAGGTAAGTGAATTTGTCTACAAGTTTAAGAGGGGTTCCGTATAGAGTGGTGGTGTAACCCGTTTGATTATAGCACATATATTCCGTTTTGTGTGCATTAACATAGAGGCCAATGCCTGCGGCTGCTCGTTCCAAACTATACAGTAGAGTTTCGGCATGGTTGGGTTTATTTGCCAGTATCGCTATGTCATCGACGTAGTCAGCGTCGGTAATTGTTTTTGCGAGGTACCTTCTGCTTCTTTTCTTTGTCAACTCGAAGCCGTTCTCTCTGATTTTGTCAATCGATGTTCTAAGTACGTAGTCTAGACAAATGATAAAGAGGTATGGATCTAGCGTTTCCCCTTGTAGTACTCCTGCTACAATGTCTAAGTATCCAGTGTCTCCATCTGGTGATCGTACTTTTACTTTGGTGTAGTAGATATCGAAATGGGAGCCTTCGGGTCTCCCTCGACTACTACGACAATGATAATAGACGTTTTCCAAATAGCCGATACCGAATTGAATAAAACTACTTTAAAGAGATAGCATGTTTTGTCACATACTCAAACATATATATATATATATATATATATATATATATATAAGTATTATTCGGTCCAGTTAAACCAGGGTTGGGAATAATTCCATCAGGACGAGAAAACCATTCAAAATTGAACATTTAAATTTTCCTGGTAAAGGGCTCAATGTAACTGATATTACAGAGCAATAATTTCTTTAAGAAAAAACAAAACCGGTCACATTAGGATTATAGATTTATTTCCATCCTTTTATGTGTTTTTGATATAAACCAAAAACACGAAAAAATTAACAGGGCTTCTTCAGATCTTATGGATAAAATAATTCATATATATATATATATATATATATATATATATATATATATATATATATTTTACCTATAATTTATATATATTTATAATTCATATATATGTTGACCTATAACTTTTCTTTTTCCCCCGGGCGGTGATTCTAGATACTTTTATCTCTCGTTCCAGGCGGGTTTTTTTTTCGTTTTTTTCTGGTACCGTGAATGCTGGTAGATATTAGATTAGTAAATATATATATATATACGAGGATCAAAAAATACCTTTCCAGACTTTTTTCGTATGGGCACTTTTATTGATAGTACACACATGAAAATCTACTCCCCTTTATAAGTAATCTCCTCCGCCTGCAATGCACTTGTTGTACCGTTACAACAGCTTCTGGGGGCCCCATGGAAGTCCTCTTGTGTGAGCGTGTCAATGGCCTTCTTCACAGCCTCTTTCATCTCCTCTATTATCTCATAACGCCAGACTCTGAGCTTAGGGAATAACCAAAAGTCACAGAGAGCAAGGTCTGGACTATATGGACGGTGAGGAAATGTCTAGATACCCATCTTGGTCAAATAGTCAGTGACAAGGATGGAGTTATGGACTGGTGTATTGTCCTGGTGGAAATGCCACTGACCCCATTTGAAGAGTGCTGGCCTCTTCCGACCAAATCTCTTCCTGAACTCGTTTAAAACCTCAATATAGTAAGCCTAACCCTAAGCCTTTGGCCAATGAACTCTGGTCTGTTGACTTCCTTACTCTCCCCCAGCTCTCACCATCCCTTACAGACTCTCTGCCTTCCTTGAATCTCTTATACTACTCAAAAAACTGATGCTCGATTCATGCAAGATGGTGGAAAAGCAGTCTAAAGCATTCCATTCTTTTGTCATTTTTTTCCAAGTTTAAAACAGAATTTTATTGCATTGCGTTCTTCTAAAATGTCAGATTGCAATTTTGAAATTCACCAGCTGTGACAATCAGGCTTTAATAATGTGTATTCCAATTGCTGCTGTAGCTATTCATTTGAAGTTGAAATCATAAAAATTCGTCTGTCATCTCATAAGATGTATAGCAATAACATAGTGAACTTTCAATAGTCTACGACAATTTGAAATTCCTGTACAAAAAAAGTCTGGAAACCTATTTAATGCACTACGTATGTTTTATCACAAGCATACACACACTCCAATATATATATATATATATATATATATATATATATATATACCTCTAAATTTTCATGAAATTTCCACATATATTTCTAGAAAATAGTTCTTTTTTTTAATCAAATCTAAACATTTTTAGCGGATTCGACCTTAAACACTGATTATAAGTAGTTTGATTGTTCTGATATGATAGATGTATATTCCAAAAAACTTCTGCACCACAAATCAGAAATTTCTAGAATTTATAAGGGTGTTTTATTTTAAATTGGCCTATATCTGAGCTAGAAAGATATTTTAAAGATTGCACTTATTAATTTGCACGCACACAGTTTACTATTAATCTTTCGGCAAGGCTGTCAACTTCAAAACACTGTAATTCAGATAAAACTGATAAAAAGAAAATCTACAAAACGGATGTTTGTCCAATGATTCCAAATAAAAATATATATGTCCTTTTACACAAAGAATATTTTTAAAAGAGTCAACGTCTGGCGCCATCACACTGTGAGTAGTTTTCAGATTTCGAGTTAATTCAAATTATTTCTTATACAATTTACACAGAGATTGACAAAATAAGCAATTCTTGAACGAATTTGCCAGTAGCCTAATATATATATTGATAATGTCGTTTACTATATTTACTGATAAAGTGTAATCAATACAGTTAATTTAACACACACACACACACACATATATATATATATATATATATACATCTGTGAGAGAGAGAGAGGGAGAAACAGAGATTGGTTTCTTTCGTTCTTTGCTTTAATGGCTCCCCTTGAATGGCATTAACCATTACACCAGAGAGAGAGAGAGAGAGAGAGAGAGAGAGAGAGAGAGTGTGTGTGTGTGTGTGTGTGTGTGTGTGTGTGTGTGTGTGTGTGTGTGTGTGTGTGTGTATTTAGTGATCACTTAGGAGTATCGACAAAATCAATCATGTGAGGTGCATTAAATGGCAACCTCCAACAGCAATTGTCTCTTTGTCTCATGCTACACTAATGCCATTGATAAAACGGACATCTCCACCTTCAATAACAAGATATCATCCCTTATCCGACAACACAGACTTGTGATCATTGTGGGAGACTTGAATGCTTATTTAGGCAAATGGCCCAGTCGGCTGGGCTGCAGAATACACCGTCTGCATTTCTGTAGATGAGTAAGACTCCTCCAATAAATGTCATCATAAGATGATGATGCTCCAGCCATGCTGGAGCTTTGGGGAAATCAGAGTATCTTTTTATTGCCCTCGCTCCAAGGTCCACTCTGGCCTGGAGTGGTAGCATCTGATAGGGTTCTGTGTATGGGGCAAATAGAACTAAACTGTGTATTTATGTTAAACAGAATTTTTTAAAATAGATTTGTCTTGATATTTAATTGTGTGTAAACAAAAAAACTGTGTATTTATGTTGAATTGAATTGTTTTAAATAGAACTGTTTTTGACATTGAAACTTTGTACTTATGCGAAATTGAATTGTTTGAAAGAGAGCTATTTTTGTCATTTAAACTGTGTACATATGGTAATCTGTATTGTTTGAAATGGAACTGTTTTGACAGTTAAACTGTGTACTGACACTAAACTGAATTATTTGAAATAGAACTGTTTTCTCTTTTAACTGTGTATAAACAAAAACTGAATTTATGCTAAACCGAATTGTTTGAAATAGAACTGTTTATATGTATAAAGATGGATTTTGGATTAAATAACCTACAATGGTTAATATGCCATTAGACTAAACCAAACCAAAACCAAATCATTTAGGTAAAGAAGGAAATTATAAGTTCTGCTTAAACATGTCGCCAAGCAGAAATGGTAAATATCTAGTTTGCCCTTGAAAGTAGGCTTGCGCGCCTAAACACTAAATTCTATAAGAAGAAGGGGAAACTATAGATTTACACCTACCCAAAGAAATCTAAGCGCCACTATATATTATATCAATAAAGAAGAAGTGAATAAATATCGCGTTGCCATGTGACGCGTACAATTGTTTTGTTCGAGAATCGTCTCAGTAGAGGTTCGCCTGAGTCTGCACAGAAATACGAAAAGATCAGATCCTATTTACCAACCCCTCCGCTCGGGCAGGATATGACACAAGGTCAATTTTTTAAGCGGATTTTAACAGGTTTGAATTCAGAGTTTTCCTTCTCCTAGACTAGTTGCCTAACCAAGGCTGAAGAACATAGTCTGCCCTACTATTTATCCATATCTGGAGGGAGTATGTTTGGATTCATACCTTTCCCAAGGGTATTAGTGCTATGTGAAATGCAATCAGTCTCGTCCAGGATTTGAACTCGTATCGCCCTGTTCATTTCCTACGACGATAACCATTACACCACGGGCACCTCCACACACGAAAAGATCAGATACGGTGTCACACTATGACTAATCCTCACTTACCAATAGCGATTTAGGCAATCAATATGCCGTAACTGTAAGAAACAATTTTGATACTCTTCGGGAGATATCTGAAAAACATACTCTGAATGACGAATAGGAAAACTTTGCTAACGTTCAAATAAAATCAGCTGCCGAATGAATAGCAAACAAACCAAGAACCAAAAGTAAAGTTCCTGGAAATCAATAACAGTTCACGAAAAATGAGATAATGGAAAAAAAAGCAATTTTACTTAATAAAAGAAAATCAATGAATGCCAATAAGTCGAAACATAAGAAATCCCAGAGAAGACTAACTAAATTGCCAAAAAGAATAAAGAAAATACATTGAAGGCCAAATCAATAAAATCAGAAATTTAGAAGACGATAATTAATCCAGGTTAGCGGAGCTAAAATTAAATGAAGTAAGCTGGGTACAAAGCTCAAACCTGTCAGCCAAGAATATAGGCATCAGCAGTGGAAAGAACATCTCAAATATTTGTTTGAAAGCTTTCCTGAAATCACGTATAAACCTACCAAATAGTTTAGACAGGGAAGAACTTGACGCAGTACTAAAAAAAAGAATTCAATGCAGAATAAGCACACGCCTAGACAACATATTTCCTATAGTATGGAAAACAGGGAAATTTGATGATATACTTCGATTATCCAACGCTATGTATAAACAAAACAAAAAAGGAAAGGCAGCATCCTTCTCTTCTCCCAAAAATCATAATTCGGAGCCACTAAGAACTACAGAGGTGTAAATCTTTTGGCAATAGCTCCTAAGGTTTACAATTCCTTGCTTCTCAATCGTATTCGACCAGAGGTCAAGAAAATTCTTTGGTAAAATCAGAATTGCTGTCAGAGAAATTACTCCACAATTTGTAAATTTTTCAAAAGTATTTGATTCCATTAACAGAGAAAAGATGGTACAAATACAACTAGCATATGGTATCCCCCCAAAAAACTGTTTCTGCTCTAATAATGCTTTACAAAAACACGAAAGGAATGCTTCGCACGCCTGGTGATGACACTCATTCTGTGATATTGAAGATGGAGTCTTGCAATAAAATAAGTTAGCACAATAAATGTTGATAATCTGCCTACATTACGTAATATGAACGCAAATAGATCTAATAAATGGTTTTACATTTAAAAAAAGAAACAAGAAGTAGACGTTATCCTACAGAAACTATTACTGACGCAGACTATCCAGATGATCTAGCACTTCTTGCAAATACACTTGTCAGATTAAATCTCTACTTCGTAACCTGTAGCAAGCAGCAGGGGGCATTGATTTCTATGTGACTGCAGATAAAACAGAGGTCATGTGTTTTAAGCAAGAAGGAGCAATCTCTACGTAAAATGGCATTCTTATTATGTTAGTAGACCATTTCAGATACATTGGCAGCAGTATCCTTTTTACTGAAAGTGATATCAACATACGTATAGATAAGGTTTAGTCCGCATTTTACAGTATATAGATCAAATGGAAATATGATCTGTGAGTCGGTATTTCTTTCTACGCATGTCTGTGTCAGTACTACAGCATGGCTACACCACATAGACTCTAATGAATCGCCTGGAAAAAAGATAGATGTCAACTATATAAGAATGTTACTGGTTGCTTTTGAACAAATACTGGAAGCATCAACGCACAGACAGCAATTCCAATCTCACAAAACAATCAAGAAAAAACTAACAAGACATGCTGGAAAAGTAAAGACGAAAAATTCCTAAATATGGATAAACAACTTGCATCAACTCTGTGCGGACGCTGGATGCTGTCCTAGTGCGATAGGCCTTAAAGACTGATGACCAAAGAGAGTTAGCAGTTTTATGCTATCAAAATAACTTGATTATATATATATATATATATATATATATATATATATATATATATATATATATATATACATTGCCCAGTCAGCTGGGACTGTAGAATACACTGACTGCACCTCTGCAGAGGGGTAAAACCCCACCAACGAGTGACCTGGATACGACACTAAACAATCTGATGGTGAGGTCCCTGTAATGCTGGGGCCTTGGGGAATACGGAGCACCCCTTCATTGCCATTGCTCTCAGGTCCACTCTGGCCCGCCGTGGTAGCACCTGATAGGGGCCTATCTATGGGTTAAATAGAACAAACGGCATACTTATGCTAAACTGAATTGTTAGATTAAACTGAATAGCTTGAAATGTTTTTTGACAATTGAACCGTACTTACACTGGAACTGCGTGCTTATGCAAAACTGAATTATTTAAAATAGAACTGTTTTTGACATGGAAACTGTATTTACTCTAAACTGAATTGTTATATATAACTGCTTGAATAGTTTGAAATTGAAATGTTTTTGACAATTAAACTGTGTACTTATGCTAAACTGAATTGTTTTAAATAGAAATGATTATTTACATAAAAATGGATTTGGCGTTAAATAACCCGCAAGGGTTGATATGCCATAAACCCAACAAACCAAACCAAACCAAACCAAACCTATATATATGCATATATATATATATATATATGAACATTGAGAGATTGAAAAGCATTGAAATATATTGCATTCATCCGAAACTCGCACAGAAAACTCTTTTAAAATTCCCTCCTGCATACATTATTTCTATTTGGATTTTTGTAATTTTTTACTCTCTCTCTCTCTCTCTCTCTCTCTCTCTCCCTCTCTCTCTCTCTCTCTCTCGTTATATATATATATACATGATTATATCTTCATTAAGCAGTTGAACTTTCATAGAAATAGATCACAGGTCAGAGAGTACAAAATTTTACAAATCGCCCTTAGAATCTTTTTTTAAGGCTCGGTAATCACAAGAAGAAATAAACAGTTACGTTTAAAATAAACACAAGCAAACATAAAAACCGTCGATAATGTCTAAAGATAGATTGAGAATCGAAGCCAATACTGTATTATAATAATCGATATTAAAATAAATGCGTAGTATATCAAAGACAATTTTGAGGTTGGGGGAATGGGGGAAAATAGACAAAGAAAAACTTTTATCTCCCCCGACAATAGATTTATATAATTATTGATCCAAAATAACTGGTTATTTTTTTACAAAGATCTCTTTGTGATTTCTACCAGATACAAAAATAACAAAAACACGGGAAAAAAAGTAATATCTATGAGTGACATTGAACGACGACTATCACTACAGAGAAGGAATATATACAAATGTTTATCTTCTAATTTTTTTAATTGATAAATGTTTTCAGCTAAAGTGAATTTTGTCAATAAATAGAAAATTATATACACCTTTTAATTGCTGTATTTATATATATATATATATATATATCATCCATACTCAGGTATATATGCTATATTGATTTTAATAATTTAGTTTGCTATATTTAATAGCGGTGATAGCGCATATAAAGGGTGTCTCAAAAAATTGATATCATTTGAAATTTTGTTGGGTTTTTTTTTTCTGTAACACCCCGTATGAAACATCTAGTATAAAACTCCCTGTATATCTATGTTAGGATAGCATCTATATCAGTCCACTTTGCTTCATATGGTACCTAGAAACTGAGTTACCTAGTGCCATTGACTGTATTTCCGTAATAAGAACGTTTGTATATATATATATATATATATATATATATACCAACCCCTCCGCTCGGGCAGGATATGACACTAGGTTAATTTTTAAGCGGAGTTTAACAGGTTTGAATTTAGAGTTTTCCTTCTCCTAGACTAGTTGCTTTACCGAGGCTGAAGAACCTAGTCTGTCCTACTACTTAGCCATAGCTGTCGGGAGAATAACTGGATTCATACCTTTCCCAACGATATTAGTGCTATGTGAAATGCAATCAGTCTCGTGCAGGATTTGAACTCGTGTCGGCGTGTCCATTTCCTACTTCTGTAAATATATATATATATATATATATATATACGATGTTATTGTTGGTCCAAGGAGGGAAAAGTAAACACTTTAAAAGGAAGAGGTACGCAAAAGATTTAAAATTTGATATCTGGATTATTATTATTATTATTTACTAATTAGAGTTTTTCACATCAGCAAACGCTGATGGTTTTTCACCGAAGTCTGAGTGACAGCAACTCTCCTCACGTCTTCAGGACTCTTCACAGTATTCTGGCCGTTCTCAATAATGCAGTAGTTTGGATTGTCTCCACTCGTCCGCCAACTTCCAAGTCATCCAGCCCTTTCATAATCCTTTAGTTACTGTTCCAAAAGCACCAATAACAATTGGTATAATTGTCACCGCCATGTTTCAAAGATTTTTCAATTCCCTAGCAAGGTCGATGAACTTATCCTTCTTTTCACATTCTTTCAGTTTTATTCTGTAGTCAGCTGGGATTGCAAAGTTGACTATTTTTCAAGTTCTCTTCTTTTTGTTGATTATTGTTAGGTCTGGTCTTCTGGCCGAGATTAGGTGATCCGTGTGTTTGTCGAAGTCCCATCGGAGTTTATGTGTGTTGTACTCTCCACGTGTTTTAGATTTTTCGTTATGTTTAGGACATTCCAATTGCTAAGTTGAGTTTCGGATGTTCTTTTATATTAAGATTGTTTTGATTGGTTGTTTTTATTTTATTTAATTCCATGTGATGTGTCTATGAAGGTCAGATTTAAGTTAATTGTCCGTGAAGGCTTCTGATCTCTATGAATGTTTTGTGTGTGTATATATAAGGTATATATAAGTATGTATTCCGTGTGTGTGTGTGTGTGTGTGTGTGTGTGTGTGTGTGTGTGTGTGTGTGTGTGTGTGTGTGTGTGTTCGCGCACGCGCACAACAACTTGTACGTACACGCATGTATAAATATACTCGTAGACATATCTATTTTCTTTGGCAATACAAATTACCCTAGAAATAATAACAACACGATAAGAAAACATTTTTGGCAACACAAAAGACCAGTCAAGGTAACATAACGAATAAAACCAACAACAGACAACCTAAAATAATCAATCCATCAACACATAAATTAGGCAAAAATCAGGTTGGTTTATAAAATTAGCCTCGTTTCTATGGACAACAAACTTTTTTTTCGACAGATAGTTATGCACTATAAATATCACAGAGAAAACCCTTTTTCATTTCTTGTTACGAAAAAAAAAAAGAAGTAGGGAGGGATTTGGAAATATTCATTTGTAAAGAGGACGAACCTCTCTAAATATCTAAGTAAATAAACAATTTAACTAAACTAATTATTAGATGAAATAATGTTCTAACTTATCGTCAGAATAGTCGGAAAATAAAACTATTTTATGTACTGCATCAATAGTAATGTCCATTCAAGAATTTACGCAAATAACTCGTGACTTCATCCATAATTGTCTCCCCTTAAAAAATATTTATTCAGTAGCAGTCCAGTTAAATATAATAAACCAAAAACAGTTTAGAATAGATTAAAATATTATATTTTAAATAAAATCGTTTTACTACGAAAAAATAATTATTTTTCAACCAATTGAATCAACAGATTAATTTTTTAAACAAAAAACTATAAATAATCAAATTAAAAACCAGTTTCAAACGCATTATAAACATGCAAATACTAATGATTCCATTGCTTAAAACTGATTATATATTTATGGTACAACTATTGTCTCCCTGTCGGTGGACTTTAGAATACGCTGTCTGTATCTCCCGCAAAGGGGTACGAAAAAAGGAGCGTCCAATGATTTTAAGAGGGGATTTTACCGAATCCAAAATCACAAACTAGGAGAATAAAAAGAGGTGTCAAGGAATATTAACGGATATTTACGGGGTGCATTCAATAAGTTTCCAGACTTTTTTTTTACTTATATCGTAAATGATAAAGAATGATTGGCTATTCCGAGTGGTAAAGAATAAACAATATATTAGGTAGATATAAAAGAAGGCAGGTTTATTTGCACAGGTGTACAAATATAACAAGTAGATTAGTTGAAATATCACCATAATAGCAGGGTTAGTATTAAATCCAAGCAATGGCCGATCACGTGAGTCCCGCAATGAAGTACAACGCTGAGTGTCCTTCCCCTAAAGACATTCACAGAATGAACCGTGTGTACTTTAATAATGGTTAGTACTATTACAATTGTTTTGGTACAGCGAAGATGGGTCGTTTCGATATATCAAAGGCATCTCAAAGAAATACCCAGCAATATCAAAAAAATATCACAGCAAGATCAAAGAAATATCACAGCAATATCAAAAAAATATCACAGCAATATCAAAGAAATATCACAGCAATATCAAATAAATATCAAAGAATCGGCTTAAATACAACTATAGATTTAAAAACATAAACAAAACAAAAATTGTTAAAAAATCAAACGACAATCACAAAATTTCAAACACCCACACAAACCTCAATAAAATTTGGAAATTACATAATGCAAGGAGTTTCTAAATACAAAAACAGAATATATAAAAGGTGTAATGTAATCATATTAAAAAATTACTGTACCTTAAAAAAAAATAACATAGTGGATGGAAACTTAAGGAACGATTCAAAAAATATAATTTACGTTATCAAATGCTCAAAAAGAAAGGAGATATACATTGGCTGCACTCAAGCCCGGAGCGATAATGTGTCTTCACATAAAAGAAACGTTAAATTACTAGAAACAAGAAAACCTTTTATATTGTCACGTGGTCTCCCACTAAGAGAAGAGAAATAAGGAATTTCCACAACCCTCCGTGTTTGAATTAGCCAAAGATTGACCGTTAAAAGACAAATAAAGAATCTAGGTCAACTTCGGCCGGCCGTTGAAGGAAGAAAAAATGTGGGTCAGGCTATCTGTACTCCATGACCTCACTTGGGTCGCCTGACAGGGGAAGGAAGAAGGTAGAAGCTAAATGATTGGCTAGAACCCTAAAGCGGAAGTGGCACCTTCTTTTCGTCAGCGGAAATATGGTAAAAGAAAATCAGTTTTTGGACAGAGGTCGTGGTAAACGGATCTCATGCCAAACTCCGGGTAAAGAAAGCGGAAAGAATCTTGGACAAGAGGAGGAACTTAGTGCCTTCAAGCCAGAGCGATATGCATAAATAAATTCCGTCAACTCGTAAAAGCAGAAAATGTTCTCCAAAGGTAAGTCGCCGAAAAGATAAGTAAACGTTAAGACCGTTTCTCCCTACACCCAATTATTTATTCTCTCCCTCTCTCTCTTAATTTAAAGAAAGACTAAAGAAAAGAAGAAAAAGAAGAAAGACATTTATCGTCATATACTATCCGCTAATAATATATCCGACACGTTGAATATGTGTATCCGCGTGTGTAGTAAAAAGATTGATATATTTTAATGTTCCCACGTGTTGAAGTTGTTCATTTGTGTCGTCTACTGTCAAGTTGGTATTTCATGTTTCTTTTGCAGCTTCTTCCGCCTTATGTTATTCTCGCTTACATTTTCCTCTGAATTCCTTTAAAAATATTATACGGGAAGCCGGAGTTGTCGACTACTATAATTAATATTATTACATCTAAACCTAGAGGTCCATATCTTCCATTGTTCTAGGGGTAGGAAGAAATAGTGGACTTGGTGTGTGTGTGTGTGTAGTGTGAAATGTGGAAACCCCTTGCCAACGGCAGTCAATCTAACCCAAATTAACCCCCACATAATATGCCAGTTCCTATATGCCCGAGAAAGGACTCTGAACAAAGACTTATTCTACGAGGGATCAAGCGCCAGACCGCCACATCTTCACACGTGCGAAAAAAATAAACTCCCCGTTTGGTGATAACAATATTTAAATGCACCAGTTCCCATACGCTTTTAAAAGGTCGCTCATCCGGGGATCTTTTTATTTTAATTTGCCGTCACAATATCAAAACACCTTTATGAATGCAGTAATGGACTTTAAAATAATCCCAATATACCAGATTGAGAACAACTAATTAATTCAATAGGTTCCAGCCTTTTTTTGTACAGGCATCTAAAATTGTCGTAGACTCTTGAAAGTTCACTATGTTATTGTTATATATCTTATGAGATGACTGACCAATTTTTAGGATTTAAGATTCAAATAAACAGCTACAGCAGCAATTGGAATACACCCTACTAAAGCCTGATTCTCACAACTGGTGAATTTTAAAAATGGAATCTGGACGTGAGGACAGTTTAGAAGAACAATATTCAATAAAATTCTGTTTTAAACTTGGAAAAATGCCACAAAAATGCTTCAGACTGCTTTTCGACCATCTTGCATGAATTGAGCATCAGTTTTTGAGTGGTATAAGAGATTCAAGGAAGGCAGGGAGTCTGTGAAGGATGATGAGAGGTGTGGGAGGAGTAAGGAAGTATATACACTAGAGTTGATTGGTCAAAGGGTTAAGGTTAGGGTTACTATGTTGTGGTTGTAAGGGAGTTCAGGAAGATATTCCGTCGGAAGAGGCCAGCACTCTTCAAATCGGGTCAGTGGTATTTCCACCAGGACAATACACATGTCCACAACTCCATCCTTGTCACAGACTATTTGACCAAGATGAGCATCAAGACAGTTCCTCAGTCTCCCTATAGTCCAGATCTTGCTCCCTGTGACTTTTGGTTATTCCCTAAGCTCAGAGGCTGTCATTATGAGACAATTGAGGAGATGAAAGAGGCTGTGACGAAGGTCATTGACACGCCCACACAAGGGGACGTCCATGGGGCCTTCCAGAAGTTGTTGGAACGGTAAAACAAGTGCTTTGCAGCTGGAGATTACTTTGAAGGGGACTAGAGTTTCATGCGTGTAATATCAATAAAAGTGCCCATACGAAAAATGTCTGGAAACTTATTTAATGATCCTCGTAAATAAAACAATCATAGATTGATTTTAATCAACATGAAACGAAGACTGACTGCACACACATACATGCACGCAAACATATACACACACAAAGTAGCTTAATATTAAATCTATGTAAGGGTTTAAATGCATTCTCACGTACAAAAACCCCACCCCAATGCCCTTGAAAAAAAAACATATTTGTGCCAATACATAAGCGTTTATATATGTTCACGTGAGTATATAAAGAGAGAGGAGGGAAACGAAGAAAGGACAAGAATCAACCACAAATCCATAAAAGTAAATGTGTATATAAGTGTATGTATATATGGGAAGTGCCCGTGGTGTAATGGTTATCGTCGTTGGAAATGGACACGGTGACACGAGTTCAACACTTGGACAGGACTGATTACATTTGAAATAGCACTAATACCCTTGGGAAGGTATGAATCCAATTATTCTTCCCCCAGCTATGGGTAAATAGTAGGGCACACTAGGTTCTTCAGCCTTGGTGAGGCGACTAGTCTAGGAGAAGGAAAACTCTAAATTCAAAATTGTTAAACTCCGCTTAAAAATTGACCTTGTGTCATATCCTGCCCGAGGGGAGGAGATGGTAAATAGGATATATATATATGTATATGTATATATATAATCAACTTAAATTGCGAGTTGGAAATCTTCTATTAAAGTTTCACCTCATCGGATCATCAGGAAGTTGGAGTTAGGCTTCCTGATGATCCGATAAGGTGAAACTTTAGTAGAAGATTTCCAACTCGCAATTTAAGTTAATTTTATGATTGGCTCCACTTGTGTTGAGCACTCTTGTAATTGTAGCATTGCAGGATTCGCGGAAGGTTTTTAGTTTTCTTTTGACCAACTGACTGCGTATCCCTTGATTTTTTTCAAGGGGTCGGACGAGGTTGGCCTTTTCTTTCTTTTTGACCTATAATTTTTTCTTTTTCCGCCGGGCAGTGATTCGAGATACCTTTTATCTCTTGTTTCTGGCGGCTTTTTTTTGTTTTCTGGTACCGTGAATGCTGGTAGATATCAGATGAGTAGCTGATAGGGTATGAAAAAATGTAAACAAAGGCTGCTGCTGCTGTTTGCTAAACATAAAATACCTTAAAGTTCCCTTAGCCAACGTAGTCCGCTTGTGGCCGTGTGGTCAGAAGCTTTAGTCTATCGTAAAGTTGGACGGGTTTCGATTCCGGCTTCGAGCGTTCTGCGTGTCTAGCCACACTGTAGAGTTCTAATAGAACGAAACAGTCTGTCTGTGGATGACTATATATATATACATTTGAGAGTATTGATATTCGATGGAAGTAGATATGTGAGAGCTAACTTCGAGAGACAAAGGAGTAGACAGGCAAACACTGAGACGAGTAGATCGACTTTTCGAAACAGCTTCTATCTCCTTTCCATTTTAGTATTTACTTCTCTGTTTAATCAGTCAACCATTTTTATGGTCTTTAAAAATAATTAATCACTTTACAAGATATAACCCCAAGTTCCTGGACTGGTTGTCGGCAAAATGTCGTTTGAAAAGTTTTATATAGATTTTTACCAATCTCAGCATTTCTAAGTGCTTGATTCCAACGATCTATTACAGTATAACTCAAAATGTGGTACGTATACTGTTCCAGTCTGTTAGTACATCGCTTATTATTTTTAACGATTTGAAAATATATATTTTGCGATGACCATCTTTACCAGTAATTATTCTACTTTCAAATAACTACTGCATGACATGGTCCCAAATTAAAAGAAATATTATATCAAAATACTGAAGTATAATGGTTAGCTGTTATCAACTGTACGTAACATTGTTTTCTATTGAACTAAGACCTGATGTAAAAGCATGACCAGGATTTTTATTATATTTCACCTTGCGAGCTTTTCACACTAGTTTTAACTGGTGTTGTATCAAGAAAGTCTGAGAGATAGTAAGTTTACTCATGTCTCGCGAACAATTCAAAGTATTCAAGCTGAAATTAACATTGCTGTGATGTGGATGGTCTTGGTTCTTCCTTTCGTTTTTGATTCCGCCAATTCCTTTTCCAAGCTCTTGGGAACCGTTCCAAGTGAACCAACTTCCTTACGTGAACAGGTTGTTCAGCTGTAATATATTAACGTGACCTGCGGGTGTGAATACGGCGGATGATGTTGACAGATAGATTGATAAGACCTGTGTGATCACCGAAATGTCATCATGTGCACGGGTGCTGTGTATCAGAGGATGTTGACAGGATTATATTCGCTCAAGGATAATATCAACAAGGTGATTGCCGAAATGTCACCCTGCCCACAGTTGTTATGTCGAAAACAGGTGCATCCGGTCGAAGTTATCGAAAAATCACCTGAACAGTGGACGTCGTTGAACTCGGTGATAGTGGCAGATGCGTACGCCCACAGAACTGGGCTTGGGCAAGTAGCCAATGGGAAGCAGACAACATAACCAATGGAAAGCAAAGATGTGGGCATAACCATGGTTAACGAAAAAGAGGAATTGCTGCAGGTCACGTGAGAGTTGTAGACTATGTAAAGTAAAGTTGGCGACCATAGTCGAGGGTAACCCGAAAGCTCCCTTTTCGATAGCTACTACACCAATGTGTAGGGGAGGGCGCTAATCCTTTCCCTAGATTGCTCTACTTTACCCTTGATCCGTACCTTATAATGCTGAGTGTTAAGCAAGGAGGCATCAAGTACCATTTTTTGAGTCTTTGGTATGACTCGACCTGGGATTGAACACAGGTCTCCCGGGCCATTGGCGAACACTCTAACCCCTAAGCCAATGTCCGGTATGTAAGTTCCCGAATTTCGACTAAAGTCAGTTGTTCACTAGCTCGTCCGTCTCCCGACAGCTCCTCCGTGTGCGCGAACTCTCTGCGATTGCTTTCTGCTCCACAGAAGTATCATCGCCGAAAATAAAATATAATCTTATATTTTTATATACATACGTGTTCCTCGTTGTTAATAACGACACAGTGTACTATACAACACAGCTCTCTGGCAAGATCCAAATATTTATCTTCACCCTTTTCACTTGCGGTTGGCTGAAACAGCAAAATCAACTAAACGTCATGTTCTTTTATTCTTAGAAATTAACCTTTCATCTGATCTTCTGACCGGGATTAGGTGATCCGTTTGTATCTCAAAATCCGAAAGAATTCTGTCTCATTTTGGCGGACGGATTCTGCTTCCTACATATACCATCTATCTGTACGATCAAGGTTTAATCTGTTGCACAATTCCCAGTGGATCAATTCACGTATCACGTTTCGAATTAACTATGTATAAAGAAGGGCCTACAATGCAATATTGGGAAATACACACAGGGAAGCATTCTTGAGGAAAAAGAAAAAAATGACTGGAAAATGAAATCTAAAGAACTAAGCAATAACATTAAGAAAATGTACACAGAATGATAAAAAAATTAAGAAAAAAAAAAAAGAAAAGAAAAAAAAAACGAACGAATACGAAATCAATGAAAAGTTAAAAATAAAGAGCAAAAGAAAAGACGAAGATGAAAATATGTTTAAGACAGAGAAAATAAGAATAAAACAAAACAAAACAAAATGATCTGAACATTAAAGAAAATAAAAAAGAAAAAGTGAAAAAAAAACAATATAAATGAAGTTATTTGAAAGAAAAAGGAAAGTGAAAAAGAGAAAAAAACAAAAGCAAAAGATAGAATCAAAACAAAATAAAACAAAAAAAAAGCAATAAATAAAGAAAAAAATTGGAAATACCTCAGTGAAAAATGTGATTTTTTTTATCATTAGAAGTGAAAAGAACAAAAAAAATTGATGCAAAAAAGTTTTAAACGAAAATAAGAAACAAAAAATATTTTTTTGTTTAAGAAAAACAAAAATGAAAAAGAAGAAAACAGAAGAAAAAACGTTCATTTGAGATCAACAAATTGCTTTTTTTTTTGTTTTGTTTTTGTTTTTTTGGCTGTTTCCTTTTGCTTATTTGTGTGCTGCATGAAGTTGTTTTTTTATTTTTTTTTTTTTATTGTTGGCAGATGTTCTATTACATTTATAAATAGGTGTAGACCTTTATCGACAATCCCCAAAGAAGCCATTATGGCTTCTTAAAAGAAATCGCATTTGTCTGAGTGGATTTAGGTGTGAAATAGGTTGCACATGTCTAGACTTACCCTGCCGACATCATCTTTTGGATCCTGCAGCAATGTGTTGTTCAGAATATATCGTGAAGGTTTAGTCGCAGTGAATAGCTTTGATGCAAGCAGTGCCCTTCATACGCTTCAAGGCACGAATATCCACGCTTTTGCTGACCCAAGTATTCATCCGCGCTTTGACAGGTTTGTTATTCTGCGGGGTGTCTTGCCCTTATTCTCTCTAGTTAAAAAGCTAGTTTACTCACCGACTGCTTACCTATGTGTCTAGCAGGACGGGGTCACTGAATAATAGTGGGAAACTTCGATCTATACGACAATTATGTGACATATACCTACATGAACTTATTAGTGTGTCTCGCATGTTGTAACAGTTGGTGAGCTAGTCTAGCGACCGATTGCTCAAAAATTCGTGTCTCCCTGGAGGCCTCCTAGTTCTGTTTAAAATTTCTATTGAAGTAGATTTTTGTCTCATTGGTAAATGGATAAAATGTAGATGATAATATATCTAAGAATATTGCTGTTATTCATACCCTTTTCATTTCAAAATTTATCGTAGATCTTAAGAAAAAATGAGTGTCGTTTTTTAAAATCGTTTAAACGATTGAATTTGTCAGAGGAGTTTATGAGAAATGGAGATATTTTCTCATGCAAGATATTTTTAATTCAAAATATTATGAAATGCAGGTTAACACACTTAAAGATATATATATAGTCATCCACAGACATCTGTTTCGTTCTATCAGAACTCATCAGAGTGGCTAGACAGTATCTCCCCGTAGCTGGGATCGAAACGCGGTTGACTCAAACGCCAAGCCAAAGATTCTAACCATTTAGCTACGAGGAGATATTAGCTACGAAGTACATTTTTAAACGGTCATGAATCACAATTACTATTGTTTACATACATCCGTTCAACGGCCGCCGAGATCTCAATTCAAATACGAAAAGTAAATATATATATATATATATATATATATATATCTTTACTTTCTTTAAGAAAAACAAAAACCGGTCACATTAGGATTATAAATTTATTTCCATCCTGTTATGGGTATTGATATGAATCAATAATACCAAAAATAACAGGTTTCTTCAGATCTAATGGATAAAATAATTAGTCAAAATAGACACAGGAAGGAAAGGTAGGAGGGGGTAGAAGAGGGGTGAAGAAATTAAATTGTTCATAGTTGAACGATTTTTTCTCCTTACGAAATTATTCCCGACTCCTGTTTAACTGGACTGAATATCACACACACACACGCACACACACACACACACACACACACATATATATATGTACACATATATATATATGAGAGTTTTTAAATAATCATAGATTTTTTAAAGTATTATTACTTCTTATTTTATTGAATAAAACAACATGTTTGTCGTTGCTTGATAAAAATCTACTATACAAAATATTTTGATTAGAAATCCTATGAAAATTATTATAACTGAGTATGAATTATCAGTAATTAATAAAAACTAATAAAAACAAGAGGTATTAATAAAAGAACTAATTAAAGAACAGGTCCTCAATATACAAAATTCTGAATCAAAAAATCTTCCAAATATAAATCATCCAATGAGTCACTAAATATCCTTTAAAACCGGAATGTAAAATGTTAGACCCCGGACAAACATTCAAACATGTTAGGATATTTAATACGGGATTAAGCGCACAATTAAAAATATATATCAAACAGGTTCCCAAATATGTTGAACAGAAATATATAGTTCACATAAATATTCTTTCAACGCTTCCCAGAATCGTCAGTGACACATTAAAAATAAAAATGAGTCAGATATACACTGAGAGAAGCCGAAGACAATATAACGAAATTATATAACAGTCAAGTGCGAATGAAATAGAATGATAAAGAGGATCAAGCATGAATACCACAAACAGTTCAAGTATTTGTTTTTTATGGAATGATGCATGCAAAATATATATGACAGCTTCAAATGTTTGCGCAATAATAATATTAGAGCAGACGAATTATTTACGATCATTACTTATATCAAATATGATGCATTTATTTGAGTTAATTACCTCATCAGAGATTTCATAAATGTCTTTCTTTTTCTTTCTTCCTTAATTTTTACTTCTTTCACTTTCTTTAGTCGACAAAAGGTTTATTCAATTTTCTCTTTTTAAAGTGCATTGTTCTTTGATTATCATCATCATCATATCGCGCTGGTAGCACGGATATCCCTGACCCTCTCTCGCCACTTCTCCCTATCGTTCATCGCCCTAGGTAGGTCTTCAGGACAACATCCCGTATCCTCACATAGCTGCTGGATGTATGTTCGAGCTGGTCGTCCTGCTTTTGCACGGCCATGTGTGGGGGTCCATGAGAGTACATCACTTATGAGTTCGTCCCTGCTTCTCCAGCAGTGTCCTGCATGTCTGGCTCATCTAACTTGAATAGTTTTCGTGATAGGGAGTAGGTGGCCGTACAGTTGGTGTCTTGTTGGGTGTTGCCGCCAGGACTTGTTTAAGATTGCACGTAGCATTCTTGTGTAATTGCCGTCTAGCTTCTTCTCCAGGCGTTTTGTTAGCGTCCATGTAGTGCAGCCATATAGCAGTATCGGTGTGACCGCTGCCTGGAAGAAACTGCGTTTCATTTTATCGGTTAGGTCTGATTTCCAAATAATCGATAACCTATTGATAGCTGTCCATGCTTTCGCTAACCTCGTTTCGATGACCTTTTCGGTTCATTCGACGCTGCTTCCTAGGTCAGTGAATTTGTCTACTAGTTTAAGAGGGGTACCTTCTAGAGTGGAGATGTCCCCCGTTTGGTTATAGCACATATATTCCGTTTTGTGTGCATTAACATAGAGGCCTATGTTTGCTGCTGCTCGTTCCAAACTATGCAGTAGTGTTTCGGCTTGGTCAGGTGTATTTGCCAGTATAGTTATGTCATCGGCGTAGTCGGCGTCGGTAATTGTTGTTGCGGGGTACAAAAAAAAAAAAAAAAACTTCAATCAAATTTACCCCCACTTTTTATTTTATTTTATTTTATTTTTTTTTTTTTTTATTTTATTTTATTTTATTTTATATACGTGCACATGGGAAGCAGCATGATGTACGTAAAGGTATTTGAATAAACCCATGGGCGACCAAACTCAATACCTAAACGGGTCCTGGACGTGAGTTTGACGACTTTACGCTCAGGATCGTTAGTTCGATCGGGGAACTACTGCTGCTCCTCTATAAGAGTGGCTTCTATAGAAGAGAATAAAACAGCCATCGAAAGATAACCATGACCCACACTCAAACCACATACACAAACCGCATCGCTCTTCGCGCGGGTAAAAAAGGGGCACGTCCTGCTGAGGTTGGAGCCCTGGCCTCAGTGTTCGAAAAATCAGCTACAGAGCTCAAACAATCAAAACTATTAAAATGCAAGAAAACACTACAAATAGCCACATTTAACGTAAGAACCTTAAATAGAATAGGACAATTACCAGAGCTAATCGCATCGGCCGAAGAACATAAGATTGACATAATATGCATACACGAACACAGATACACGCACACCGAAGATATCAAATATCACGAAACTGGCAATGGGTGGTCGCTCGTCACCGTATCCGCATGGAAAAACTCTGTCAACGCTGCAGTAGGAGGGGTAGGATTACCTATAGGACCAAGAGCATTAAAAACGATAAATAGCGTTGAGAAAATACAATCTAGAATGATGGCAGCTACTTTTAACGGCAACCCCAGAGCAACAATCATCTCATGCTACAGCCCCACCAATGTTAGTGAAGAAACTGAACTAGTCACCTTCTACGATGAGTTATCCTCATTAGTGCGTAGCATCCCGAAACACAACATGTTAGTCATTGGCGGAGACATGAATGCCCAAATCGGGAAAAACGGAAACAACAAATACAGCCTCCACAACACATCAAATAGGAATGGGTAACATCTAACAGATTTCATGATAGAAAATAGATTAGCATGCCTCAATACAAACTACCAAAAAAGGGAGGGCAAACTATGGACATACACGTACGCAAACAATACTAAAGCTCAGATAGACTACGTCCTTATAAACAAGAAATGGAAAAATAGTGCAATGAATTGCGAGGCATACTCCTCTTTTGAGGGTGTGTCCACCGATCACCGAAAAGTCACGGCGAAAATACGGTTAAGCCTACTAAAAAACGCCAAACGAACAGCGACCACCAAACACTATGACTGGGCCCTATTGAACAACAGAGATATAAGAGATAAATACGTATTAGAATTAAGAAACAGATTCGAAACACTACAAGAAAAGACGGAAAAAAGTACACCAAACGACGAATATGAAAATTTCGTCAATGCACACCTCTAGGCAGCAGCGAAATGCATTCCTACAAAACTCAAAACTAAATATAGAGTCCCCTGGGAAACATTAGCGGCGAGAGAAAAACGTGCACTAGTGAAAACAGCCTCCAAAACTATCGAAAAAACCCAACAAACACAAATGCCTTAAAACTAAAAACGGCACAATATCAATTAGCAGGCGTATATATAAAGGAACAGACAGAATACATTCAAAATCAGATAGATAAGATTAGAGACTCGGTGGAAGATAAACAATCTAGGATAGCCTGGCAAACAATAAACGAAGTGAGTAGAAGAAAGAACACAGCCAAAGCAAAACTGAAAGCAGCAAACCAACGAGAAAGAATAAAGCTGTGGAAACAGCACTTCGAAAACTTACTAGGAAACCCACCGAAAATAACACAAGAACCAATCACCAGAATAATTAGCAAACCATTAGACATTAAACTAGGACCGTTCACACAAGAAGAACTCGACTCGGTTCTCAGAAAAATCAAAAATATGAAAGTTGCAGGGCTGGACGAAATTCCCCCGGAAGTATGGAAGACCAGACAATTCGACGACATACTGCTCCGAAACTGCAACGCAGTATACAATCAAAATCCGATAGATAGATGGATGAAGGGATGCATACTCCCCTTCCCTAAAAAGGGGACCTCGGATTAGCCAAAAACTAGCGAAGCATAACACTTACATCCATAGCAGCCAAAATCTACAATGCCCTACTACGAAACCGCATAAAACCCGAAATCGACAACATAATGAGAAAAAAACAAAATGGCTTCCGAAGAAATAGATCCACGACCTCACATATATTAACCATCCGTAGAATCCTTGAAGGTGTACGGGCAAAAAACCTACAAGCGACATTAATTTTTGTTGACTTTACCAAGGCTTTCGATTCCATTCACAGAGGAAAGATGAAACAAATCCTACTAGCGTACGGCATACCTAAAGAAACCGTAGCGGCAATAACGATTCTCTATAGAAACATTAAAGTAAAAGTACGATCACCAGATGGAGACACAGAATACTTCGACATTGTAGCAGGAGTACTACAAGGGGACACGCTGGCTCTGTACCTCTTTATCATTTGTCTAGACTACGTACATTATCATTTGTCTTTGATTATAATCAGTATGATAATCAACTGTTTCAGAATAAATCTTAGGATTTTCACTTCTTTTCCTTTCTTTCTGATTTCTTCAATCTTAGAATATGTGGTAGTTGTTTGCATTGAATGAGTTGGCTTTGTTATTTCTTTTCGCTTCCCCGAGGCAATTCAGGCATCTATTCCTTTTGAAGCACGTTTGCCCACTGACTTATCTACAATTCGTCTTTCGGGCGCTTGAAAATCTCAATTAGTACCGTGACACCTTTCATCTAACAATCAGCTTCCGAGTTCAAATCATAATTTCAATAACTGTTTTTCAAGAAATTGGTCTTGGTTAGGAAGAAGGCGAGTTTCGTCTCGACCCTATAACCTAATGTCAATGAGAGTTGATTAACTGGTTGACCTGTTGCTTTCAAGTATCGGGGCGCGTAATAATGTCACGTATCATAAGTCAGTAAGCAAATACCTTACAAAAGTCGACCTTTTTTTTACAGTATTATGATTAGAAAAAAATGATATTTTAACAAATGTTGTCGTTTATTTTGTATATTAATGAAGTTTTCATAACCTTTAAATTAAAACTAGGCTTGTTTTCTAAGTCGCATTTCACAAACGCATTTCTGTTTTACCCATTTCGTAAAACATTTTTTCCATGAACACAAGGCTCATTAAATAAGTTTCCAAACTTTTTTCGTATGGGCACTTTTATTGATACTACACACATGAAACTCTAGTCGCCTTCGAAGTAATCACCTCCGGCTGCAATGCACTTGTAACGTTCCAAAAACTTCTGGAAGGCCCCATGGAAGTCCGCTTGTGTGAGCGTGTCAATGACCTTACGTCACAGCCTCTTTCATCTCCTCAATTGTCTCATAACGACAGCCTCTAAGTTTTTCCTTGAGTTTAGGGAATAACAAACGTCACGGGGACCAAGGTCTGGACTATAAGGAGGGTGAGGAACTGTTTTGATACCCATCTTGGTCAAATAGTCTGCGACAAGGATGGACTTGTGGACTGGTGCATTGTCCTGCTGAAAATGCCACTGACCCGATTTGAAGAGTGCTTTCTGTCCAGTGAGAACCTAGTGCATGAAGATCATGCCAGTGCAGTAAAAAAAAAAAGGGGATCATCAAATGTTTGTGGGTGGATTTGCTCTGTCTGGCCTTCTTGGGTCTGGGAGAGCCAGCATGCTTCCAGTGGGAACTTGGTCTCTTGGTCTCTGGGTCATAGCAGTAGATCCAGCTTTGATCGCAGATTATCAGAGCATCAAGAACTGCAGAATCTGAATTGATCAGCTCGACCATATCCCTGCTGTCATGACAACGTCTTTCTTTCTGATCTTCTCTGAGCACCCTTGGGACAAACTTCGCGCAAATCTTCCTCATCTTCAGTTCCTCGCGAATAATTTTGTACAGTTCCCACACTGACATCAAACAGTGCACTTATGGTCTCTATAGACACACGGCGGTCGTTATCCATGAAATTTTTATTTGGCCAATCAACTCTGGTGTATTGACTTCCTTACTCCTCTCACACCTCTCACCATCCCTCAAAAGCTCCTTGCCTTCCTTGAATTTCTTATGCCACACAAAAACTGATGCTCGATTCATGCAAGATGGTCGAAAAGCAGTCTGAAGCATTCCATACGTTTCTGTGGCCGTTTTTTCCAAGTTTAAAAATGAATTTTATTGCATATCATTCTTCTGAAGTGTCCACACGTCCAGATTGCATTTTTGAAATTCACCAGCTATGACAATCAGGCTTTAGTAGGGTATATTCCAATTGCTGCTGTAGCTGTTCGTTTGAACTTGAAATCATAAAAATTGGTCAGTCATGTCATAAGATGTATAGCAATAACATACTGAATTTTCAAGAGTCTAAAACAATTTCAAATGCCTGTACAAAAAAAGTCTGGAAACTTATTGAAGGCACCTCGTATGTTTTTTTAGTTTTTATCGTGCTCTGCAATCACAATTGAATGTACGCCAAGTTCTGATTTGATATGATTCTTATTATTATTATTATTATTATTATTATTATTATTATTATTATCTTTATATTCCTAACTGGTTTTTTCAAGAGTTTGTGACTTGATCCCATGGTTTCATATATTTTTCTTCAATGATGTGTGTAGTTGAATTATTGAGTAAAATAATATATCTATATAATAGATTATCATTTGAAAAATTGTCATTGTAAATGTGTAAAAAACGTTTTCGATTGTAAATTTTAATTTTTTTTATTTTAGATCATAGTCAAAAACAGATTTGGATATTGAAGGTAATTTACTATATAATCGAGTTAATCATTTTAAAAAATGTAAAAATTTTAAGAGCTCTGCGTTAAAAACCTACGATTTTTCAATTTTTTTTTACATGAAAATGTTAGTGAAAATGAATATAATGATTGTTATTAATAGATTTAATTAACTTTAAATTCTAATTTGTTCTTGTTATTCATCTTTTACATAGAAGAGATATAATGATTATTTTGGGGAGAAGATAAAGTGATTTGCAAATATTTTACATGAAATATTTTGCATAAAAGATAAATGCATTTCTTTTACTAAGAAGAAAGATATTTTGCCTAGATTTACATAAAATATTTACATAAGAAATAAAAACTTTCATTTCACAGAAGACAAATTATTTTCCCTAGATGTTGCATAAAATATTTTACAAAGAAAATGATTTTTGTTTTGCATAGTATATCAGATAATTTTTACATAGAAGATAAAAAAAAATGAAACGGCAAGATCTGCCTTAAGAATTGTTCCAGAAAAAAAAATTAAAATTCCATCTACGGCCTTAAAAATCAAAATAAACAAATATATGCTACAACAAAAGCAACATCGTTGAAGCAACAATATTTATAACAAGCTTCTAGAAATCAAGCCTATACTTGGAGAATGGAAGCAAAGCTTCGGAAAAAGTCAAAAGAAAGAAGCAGTGTTATCCAGACTGCGCACAGGTCACACATTTGACCCCGGATTTCATCCAACCTTTTATGATTATAAACTTTTCGAATTAGTGGTAGATATGTTGGGTGAGCACAAAAACACGTTACAATTGGATTTTACAGCCACCTAGCGGTGGGAGTGTGGTCATATTGTTCCCTAACGGTGGGAGTGTGCTCATTGATTATTCTTGTTAGGAAATAAATACTTTCAGTCAACGCACAGGAAGTCACCATATTTATAACCATATTAATAAAAAATTTGATGTTTAGTCCACTTAAAATCGAGGTGTAATTTTATGCTCATCCTGTATATAATTGTTTCTATACAAAAATACACACACCTATATATATATATATATATAGTTATAAGGTTTGATTTGTTTATAAATAAAGATTGATCAATATCGTTTGGGGGGGTCCTAGTGGTGATGTAGCTAGCGTGCTGGACTGTGACATCGTTACAAACGACTTCGAATCCTTGTCACACTGTATCACTCACTTTCCGACTAATAACTTTGAGAAAGGTATAGACTCCTTTATTATCCAGATATGGGTTAAATAGTATCAGTATTATCCTTTGCATTGAATAAAAAAAGGTTGATATGTCGTTAAACAAAGAAACCTAATCAACCAAACTCGTTTACCGAGATTATGTTTATCTATGTTTTGACATTGTAACCCCAGAGTCAGCTGTGCTTTGTAGGTGTTTTTTTTTTTCTCAACTATGGGATCATTAGACTAATCCATATATACACCCAAAATATATTCATAACTAAAACGAAAATTAAAAATAAAGTTGGCTGCCCTTAGTCGAGGGCGATCCGAAGGCTCCTCATCGACCTTAGTCGAGGGTGAGCCGAAGACTGCTTCTCGAGCTTAGTCGAGGGCGACCCAAGATCTCCCTTTTCAATTGCTGTTACACTGAGGTTTAAAGGAGGGCACCAATCCATTCCCTGATTGCTCAAGTACGTAAAGATGACGATTGTAGTCGGAGCGACCAAAAGGCTCCCTTTTCAATAGCTACTTCACCGAGGTGTAGGGGAGGGCGCTACTCTTTTCCCTGGATTGCTCCACTTTACCATTAATCCTATTTACCAGCACCTCCGCTCGGGCAGGATATGACACAAGGTCAATTTTTAAGCGGAGTTTAACAGGTTTGAGTTCAGAGTTTTCCTTCTCCTAGACTAGTTGCCTGACCAAGGCTGAAGAACCTAGTCTGCCCTACTAATTACCCATAGTTGGAGGGAGAATAATTGGATTCATACCTTTCCCTGGGGTATTAGTGCTATGTGAAATGCAATCAGTCTCACTTTACCCTTAATACGTACCTTATATTGCTGAGTGTTAAGCAAGGAGGTATCAAGTACCATTTTTAAAGTCTTTGGTATGACGTGACCTGGGATTGAACCCAAGTCTCCCGGTCCATTGGCGAACACTCTACACATTCGACACCCTTAATCCTTACCTTAAAATGCTGAGTGTTAAGCAAGGCAGCATCAAGTACCATTTTTTTGAGTTTTTGCTTGGACTCAACCTGGGAATGAAACCCGGTCTCTCGAAACATTCGGAAACATTCTACACACACACACACACACACACACACACACACACAAATATATATATATATATATATATATATATATATATATATATATTTGTTCAATAAGTTTCCAGACTTTTTTGTACAGGCATTTAAAATTATCTTAGACTCATGAAAATTCAGAATGTTATTGCTATACATCATATGAAATGACTGGCTATATATATATATATATATATATATATATATATATATATATATATATATATATATATATTATAAGAGTGTTGATTGTCACTAAATCACTTTGTGGGTATGTGTCGAATTAAGTACAATAAAATATGGAGAGTGCTCAATATCTAGGATAGAGCTATTATATAATATATAATAGCCATGGACTTTATCATGATGACGGACTGATTATCGTGGATAAAAGTACACCGAAGAAATGTGATGGGATTAGAAAAAGATTGTATAAGCTGTTTGAGGAGTTTGGATTTAGGTTAGATGTAACAATAGACCTAAAAATTACCGATTATCTTGATGTTACTTTAAACTTATATAGTGGAACTGTATCTCCATTTAGAAAAAGGAATCAGGATTTACGTTATGTGAACAGGGGATCTAATCACCCAATACAGGTGTTTAAACATGTACCTAAGGGAATAGAGCATAGATTATCAAATAACTCCTCCAACAGGGAAATTTTTAAACGAAGCAAGCAGGAATATGAGGAGGCTTTAAATAATGACGGATATAGGGTCAATTTAGAATATAGGGATAAGGATGAAAGTAGAACGCAAGGAAGGAGAAATAGGCCTAGGAAAATTTTATGGTTTAATCCCCCTTATAACATGGAGGTAGTTAACAACTTGGGAAAAGAATTCTTCAAGTTATTAAAAAGAAATTTCCCTAGTGGGAGTCAGTTACATAAGATATTTAATAAGAACTGTGTTAAATTAAGTTATAGTTGCATGCCAAATATTAATGGAATAATAAATAGGAGTAATATAACTATTATAATTAAGTACGAAGAAAAATAAGGTAATTGATAAATGTAATTGTAGGGATAAGGTTAGATGTCCCCTCGAAGGCAAATGTAAACAGGAATGTGTAGTGTATAAAGTAGAAGTATATAGTGATTCGAATAAGAGAAATAAAAAGGTATACTTTGGGTCGACGCAAGGGGATTTAAAGACTAGGTACTGTAACCATAAAACGAGTTTCTCGCACGATAAATATAGGCATAGCACTGCATTATCTAGTTATGTGTGGGAGCTTAAGGAGAACACAGGAGTAGATTCTATAATGAAATAGGAAGTAATAAAGAAATGCCGTAAATATAGGGCAGGCAATAGAGCTTGTAGGCTTTGTATGGAGGAAAAATTGGCAATAACGTCTTGTAAAAGTAGGAATATGTTAAACAAAAGATCGGAGGTGTTAAATAGTTGTAGACACAAAAGGGCGTGGTTACTCTATAATTAGAGATAGGTTTTAGAAAAAAACAATTATTTAAAAAAAAATTTTTTTTTTTTTTTTAATGCAAATTTTAAGCTAGGTTGGTTTTTGGTGAATAAACGAAAGCGATTTCTCCTAGAATTCAGTCGAAGTTAGGCTTCCTGATGATCCGTTAAGGCGAAACTTTAGTAGAAGATTTTCGACTCGCGATTTAAGTTAATTTTATAATGTATATATATATAATCCATGGAAAAGGTCTGTAACCCTGGGTTTCAGGAAGTTTTTGGCAAAACAACAATCATCAAACAGTTAAGAAGATGGAATGAATTATATATGAGGGCAAGTGCAAGATAAATAGTGAGTGAGTGAGTGTGTGTGTGTGTGTGAGAGACTGACAGACAGATAGATCCTATGAATATTGCTAACAAAGTTCAAATATTACTTGTGTACTGTAACCCTCTTTACATATGAAAACAAATAGATGGTAAATTCAATTTTCAAATCTCTATAAGATTATGATTAGTATACGGTATTTACAGATCATTTTTGTGGGGTGCAGTAGAAAGCATGACTTATCACAACTATCTTTCTCTTAATGTGTTAAGAAAAATCGAATATAATTTCCGGAGGTACAGGCTAACTGGTCTCCCGTTTCAGTATCATTTAATTACAAGTCACGATACATATATATATATATATATATATATATATATATATATACGATGAGTATTTTATCATATTATTTATTACCCTAAAGAAAATATATAGATTTCAGCTGGCTTTTTTTTTTTCGAAGAGTCTGAGAATACGGCAGTAATTCATTGCCTCGTGTATATTTATCGCTGAAGGAAACCTGCTTAAAAAAATAATGATTAACTAGCTAGTTTGGTAAAAACATATCTAGTTCAATCATTATATGGTGCTGTATTATGATGACCATGTACCAGACTAATAAAAAAAACTGTGTAAATAAAGAGGAGTCCCCGTGACGAAGTCACTAACGTTTTCGACCGCGACATCTTCGAACTCCTGTCGCGCGATCACGCTCACTTTTCGACCAATGCCCTTGCAAAATGTATGAACCTCCTTATGCCTCGTGGGTTTAACAGTATCAATTCTCTACTTTTTCATGTGTGGCTTTAGAATTAGATAACCCATGAAGGTTTCTATGCCATTAAACTAAGAAACTAAATCAGATCAACCCAAGTGAAATATTAACGATATCTGAACACAGTATAATTAAAAATAAAATTATTGTTACTGAAGTAATTCCTTCTCTATACATATATATATATATATATATATATATCTTAAACTTTGGTAAGTATGTATTTACCTAACCTTTCGTGCGAGCGGGATGTGACACAAGGTCCTTTTTAAGTAGAGTTTAACTGGTTTATATTCAGTTTTCCTTCTCCAAGACGAGTTGCCATTACAAGGTTAAAGAGTTCTGTTTGCCCTACTATTTACTCAAAGATAGAGGGAGAATTTTTGGATTTATATCTTTCCCAATAGTATTAGCGTTACGCAAAATAAAAACAGTCTTGTCATGGATTTGAAATTGTATCGCCGCATGCATTTCCTACAATGATAACCAATACACCACGAGTGCCTTCACGAAATTGTACTTTGTCAATGTATTGACTATGTAAAAAATAGCTTTTCTAGCTGAAAACATACTCTATCTTATAGTGCCATTTTGACAGCAATATTTGAGGGTTGTTCATAAGGGTGGTAAATTAACCAGAGGTCTTTCATGAATTTTTCGTGGTTGAAATGTGCAAACCATGTGAAATTTACAGAAAAAAGTTATTGTGTACAAATAATTAAGTTCTAGTAAAAAGAAATGTTTACAAATGGGAAAAACATGGGTTTTCCACCCCGAACTTTATTCGAAAAGACAGTCCATGAAGTAGAAATACTCTGAATTTCCGATTAAGTAAAAGTACCCAGTGCTGAGGTCTTCAAAGAAGATCACGCTTTCATTCTTCGGAGACATGGAAGGGGCAATTACTTTAAATGGCCTTACATCCAGAGCAACCTTCTTCTTATTTTCTGACCATTGTATAATCGGAAAAAAAAGTTTCTGATGGTTGACAGTGAGTTTTCACTAAATGGTCACCCACTTAAGTTCAGAACAGGCTAATCGTCTCCTAACTACATCAAAATAGTAGAAACCGGTACTTAACGTGTGATTTGATCCTACGTTCCAAAAGATCTTCCTATATATGAAAAAAATGCTTTCTCTATGAACAGGAGAAACACCTGTTCGTTTTCGAAAAGCTTTTCTTTTGTTAGATTTTGATTGATTGATTGATTGATTTTAGTGGCAGTCCAACCTGTCTTGAGTTATTTTGAGCCTAAAGGTTAAGGAAGTAAGTAAATTGTATATTTATATGTATATTTATATTTTTTTGCGTAGATTCTTGAGAGAATTTTGCATACAGTTATATGATATCAAGCATTGCTAGCTGATAAAAAAATACCTAACACCAATTTGACCCATAGACAGGATTTTAACAGATTCTCCCACTCCGGGACAGAGTAGGCCTTGGAGTTATGGCAATACGAGCTATTGAACACTTTCAAAATTTCCCGTACTAGAGCCTCACAATTTGATGCAGTTTAGTGTCATACCCAAGACAACCCTTTTAAATGAGCACTACCACTCTGCAGGGGATGTAATCAGCGATCTCCGAGCCCTACCGATCGAGCACTTGGATTTTAAAATTTCAATCGAGGATATGAAATTATCACTTTCATATTTAGATATAATTTCTTCTTATATGTTTATTTGCAGAAGTCAACGGAACGACAATAGTAGCAACTTACCGGAGGTCCGGTTCATGCAGACGTAATCTGTGGAATTCCAGCAATATGGACACCAGCTCGAGCTGAGCAGGGGGCTGGTATTTATGCACAAGCGTGACCAATCGGACGATTCAGCCAATCGCAGCCCAAGGAATGGATTGGCCCATATGCACAATGGCATCTGCCAGTGTGGCATAAATAGTCCTCCTCTTTCTTGAGAAGGAACTGCTAGTTCTTGAAGAGTTGATCATTCAGCTGGACTTCGACTAGGACTCTATTCAAAGATCCAATATGGCGCTGCAGACAGGATCTTTGAATAGAGTTTTAGTCGAAGTCCAGCTGAATGATCAACTCTTCAAGAACTAGCAGTTCCCTCTCAAGAAAGAGGGGGACTATTTATGCAATTGATGCAAATTTTTCCATCATAATTTTGAGAAAATAATTCAGCTAATTGGAATTGATAATATGACTATTCACCCTTTAAAATATTTTACCCGGCTTTTGAGAAACTTCGACGAACTTTCAGTTAATTTGTGTCTTCCACCATCAAAAAATAAATATTAGTTTTAATTCAATAAGTTGTGTTGCGTTGGTATCCTTGTTTTTTGTAAGTGCTTATCAGAAAAGAATGATTGAATGTCGCGTGACAATTAATAACTGAAGATGACAGCCTTAGAAAATATATTGTGTATACAAGAACTTTCAGATACAAGTGAGAGCCTCGAAAAGCACAGAAACTTCTGTTTCGCGTTCTTGTGCGGAAATAAGTAATTTCTGCTCGCATGCGTTGATTCACTCTCAAGACGACGCTTAGAATACACTGGCTGTATCCCCGCCGGAGGGTTAAACACCCATACAAAAAGTAACCACTTCTCCCAGGTCCACTCTGATCTGAAGTGGTAGGATCTATTAGGATTTTTATGGAAGTGGCCGTGGTGTAATGGTTATCGTCGTAGGAAATGGACACGGCGACACGAGTTCAAATCCTGGCCGAGACTGATTGCATTTCAAATAGGACTAATACCCTTGGGAAAGGTATGAATCCAATTATTCTCCCTCCAGCTATGGGTAAATAGTAGAGCAGACTGGGTTCTTCAGCCTTGGTAAGGCAATTAGTCTAGGAGAAGGAAAACTCTGAATTCAAACCTGTTAAACTCCGCATAAAAATTGATCTTGTGTAATATCCTGCCCAAGCGGAGGGGTTGGGTAAATATGCATCTGTTAGGATTTTTGCTCGCATGCGTTGATTCACCTTCAAGACGGCGCTAAGAGTACGCTGGCTGTATCATTTACAGAGGGTAAATCCCAACACCAAAAGAGGTATCCTAGGTATTACTCCCAGGTCAACTCTGATCAGAAGTGGTAAGATCTGTTAGGATCCAATGTATGGGTCAAATAGATATCTTTAAAAATTATTTGTTTTCGACGGAAATACTAAATATTTTCCAGCAAATTATATTTTAAGAATAACTACTTGAAAGGTTCAATCCCAGGTCGAGTCATACCAAAGACTCAAAAATGGTACTTGACGCGTCCTTGTTTAACACTCAGCATTATAAGGTCCGGATCAAGAGTAAAGTGGAGCAATCCAGGGAAAGCAGTTGCTCCCTCCTCTACACCTTGGTGTAGTAGCTATCGAAAAGGGAGCCTTTGGATCACCCTCGACTAAGATCACCAACTTTACTTACTTACATATTTTTAATTACTTGTAATATTTTAACTGCAAACAAATTACGATTATCAAATAGAAATAATTATTTGACACGCTATAATTATTAATGTTTGATAGGAATACTTGCAATTATAGAACTGTTTGCAAATTATTTACATTAGATAGGAATACTTGATACCATATAAGAGTGTGTCAAAAATCTATGAAGAATGAATTATACAATGAATGTAAATATGAACGTATATGAACCTTATTACTCAAACACTTAGCATAAAATCAGCGCAGATGGGTTAACATGCCGTTTACATCAGTCATTCAGTCAATTACTCCGCGCTTTATTGTGCGATGACAGCTTGAGCAGCTTTCAGCTTTCCGGGATAAAGAATTTATTTTGAATTACTCCAAACACAGTGATTAAAATTTCCTGTGTGATTCCTTTTAGATGAAGACGAAGATAATTCATCTGCTTCAAGATAAAATTTTCATTCTTTTGGATTCTGGTAACAAATTCCTCCAATGACAATAGAATTCTTTTCCAAGAATTCTCATCGAATGCAGTGTAATAGGATTATTTTTTCTTCTCAAAGATTACAAACAATATAGAAAGGTTGAAAAACTCAACAATCATTAAGAATCTGAAATAAAATGTTAAAAGCTACTTTCTCCTGTTGGTGGGACTTAGAAGACGCAGAGAGAACATCTTTCAGAGTGTAAGACTCCTCTCCCACCCCCAATGTGAGTGGACTGAGTATGGCAAGAAACTGGGTCGACTAGTGAGGTTGCAGTTCTATAGATTTGGGGAGTGTGAAGTCACATATACATTGCAATTACTCCCAAGTCGATTCTGGCCCAGAATGGTACGTCCTGCTAACGGCTTATCTACGAGTGAAACTAACTGTTTAAAATTAATCGTATTCGGCAAAAATATATGATACTATATGAAAATAAATCAATTATGTTAAGAATAATAACTTGAAGACGCAATTTTTTGCTGAGGGTTGATAATTACTTCAAACCATATAACTGTTTTCAAACAAATGAATATTTTACAATAGAAATTACTTTTTTACTGTACCAACGAAAGATTATTATTAAATAGCAATGATTACTTGTAACCATAAAACTGTGTGCAAACAAAGGATTATTCTTAAATAGAAATGATTATTAGAAGCCATAAGGCTATGTGCAAAAAGAAATGATTATTATTGAATAGAAATGATTACTTTTAACCATATAACTGTGTGCCAACAAATGATTATTATTAAATTGAAATGATTACTTGAAACCATAAAACTGTGTGCAAACAAATAATCATTATTTAATAGAAATGATTTATTGAAACCATGAATCTGTTTGCAAACAAATGATTATTATTAAATATAAATTATTACTCGTAACAATAAAACTGTATGCAAACAAATCATCATTATTAAAAAGAAATAATTACTTGTAACCATATAACTGTGTGCAAACAAATGATTATTATTAAATAGAAATGGTTACTTCTAACCATAAACCTCTGTGCTAACAAATGGTTAATATTAAATAGAAATAAATTGTTTTAACCACATAATTATTAATGTTTGACAGGAATAACTGAAACTATAAACTATATGCAAATTCTTTGTATTAAGTAGGAATACTTGATACCATATAACAGTGAAAGCTTTGAAAGATCCATATAAATATATAAAAGTACATTTACTATGAACGCGTTTCCTTAAACCTCAAAGCAGAAAGTAACCCGAATTATTTAGAATCTTTGTTTTTTAATTGCATATCAACCTTTGTAGGTTATTTAATGCCAAAGCCATCCTTCTAGAAGATCAGTAGTGGTACTTTTTAACCCAAAGCTGGAATGATAAGTGGGGTCATACCTTTCCCAAGAGTATTTTTTTCCGAAAGGGGGACGTAATAGTTCAGCTGGAGTTTGAATTCCTTCACGACGATTCCACAATCCATCGCCAAGAGGACACTTCCGAATAATCTTTAGTAAACAATTGTAGCTTCAAGTAACTATTCTTATAAAAGATAATTTGCAGGTATATTGCACCAACTATTCTAATCTAATACGAAGCGTTTTTAAACGCATTCATTTGACTGATATTTGGTACCCTATGAAGTATTACCTCTCCAGGTCAGAGTTGGTACCCTATGACGTATTACCACTCGAGGTCAGCGTTTACCGGGAAGTAATGGTAATGAAGGGATACGCTACCTACCCTTAGGGAGGAGTTTTACCCCTCGATAGGATATACAGTCATCGTATTCTAAGACCCACTGACAGGGCTTAAAAAGACAAGAAAAGAGCTAAACAACTTTTTATTTACGAATAAAATGTCTCATTTGTGCTTTCTTTTTGGATTTCAGTATTTGTGCGTACATCTCTACGATTATTCTTTATGGCTCTTAAAGAAAAATTAATTAAAAAATTGGCGTCCTAAGAACAATGAACATTTAATTATAGAAACACAATTATATTTTTGGCCCTTCAGTTCAGTAGACATAAATATTGCCCTTTGTATTTCCTGTTATAAATTCTGAAGCGATTTTTTTTAGATCTGATAACTAAATCTGTAGAAATGATTATTTAGTAAAATTGTATTTACTAGTACGATTCATAAAATATGTTTAAAAATAATCTTACTCAGAAAGTCTGCTTTTTTGTATAAGTTATTTTTTCTATAAAGTCCGAAGAAATAATTTGATGAATGTTTATTGATTGCTGAGCCAGACGTTCGCCCCACGTACCTGGCCTTTAGACTTGTTTGTGGTTTGAGGCGCATGCCAACATACATACCTACTTATGAAAACGTTTCTCTTTTGAAACTCAAGGTCAAAAGAAGAATAGCAGATTTAAAATATATATCAGTGCTCTCATTCTGTTCGGTATTTACAGAGCCCGATAATAGACATGAAAGATCAATCAACAAAGATGGCAGCCAATCCAAAGTGTGAGTCATCAAAACTGCTTTATGAACGGTATATTTTTTTCAAAAAATAGAAATATTCAATAAAAAAAACCCATCGTATGATAATTTATCATAAAATCGTTTTTATTTTTAATATTCTTATAGATGAGAACCTCACAAATATATAATACATTTCTGCTAGTGACGAACAAGAGGTTGAATACCGTGCTTGTAAAAATCTATTGGCCATCGCTATTGTCAAGTCCACTGAGCAGATTGCAAGGGAGAGTCAGGGAACCCTGCACTATGATTTGATGATGATTACATAGATAGATAGATAAATAGATTTAAAGGGATTAACATAGATAGATAGATAGATCTGAAGACACTAAGATAGATGGATAGATAACTAGAGATATTTGAAGGAATTAAGATAGATAAATAGACAGATAGATTCATAGATCTGCATAGATTAAGAAAGATAGACAACTAGATAGATTTGAAGGGATTAAGATAGATAGATAGATAGATCAGAAGACATTAAGATAGATAGATAGATAGATAGATAGATAGATAGATAGATAGATAGATATTTTTCTATCTTTTATTTATGAGAATCATATATTCATTTTGAATTTTCCCCAGTGATAAGCAATGGACTCACTACCGCCAAATAAATGTGAGTACTTGTAGAGGTGACCACTATATTTACAGCAACAAGAATAAAACGCTTTTCAAGAAAATTTATCCGTGTAGCCCATTTTTTCAAAACCACTTGCCATTTTAAAACGAGAAAATGGCACAATAATTGACATATGAATCCGCACATTATTTAGGATGTAATTACCCAACCCCTTCGCCACCAGTAGGGTGTAACATAAGGTCACATTTAAGCGGAGGAAAGCGAGTTCGAATTCAGTTTTCATTCTCTCAGACTGCTTGCCTAACCAAAGCAAAAGAACCCAATTAGCCCAACTATTTACTCATAGCTAGCAGTAGAAGCTATGGATTCATGCCTTTCCCAAGGGCATTAGCACGAACTGAAGCGCAAATAACTTCATCAAAAGTGTGAATTCGGGTTATTGATTCCATTTATCATGACACTCACTGTGACTCTAACAGTACTTCCTTAATATCAGGTCAGAGAACATGTATGGTTAATTAAAGGTCAAAGTGTTGGTTTCGTTTGGTATAGTTTCTTGGTTTAATGGCATATCAACCTTTGCAGGTTATTTAATATCAAATCCATCTGTCTAGAAGAATAGTAGTGATACTATTTAACCCATAGCTGGGAGGATAAGGGGGTTCAAACCTTTCCTATGGGTATGTCCGAAAGTGAACGTAATAGCGCGAATGGAGTTTGGACTCGCTTACTACGATTCCGCATTCCATCGCCTTAACTATAATACCACAAGGACACGCCACGTCAACGTGTTGCACATCCGCTTCCTGTTAAGGATCTGTAAAGTATATGTTGAATCTGTTTAGGATAACACTTCTACTTTCTGGTAATCTCCCTCGTATCAGGGCAAAAATTGTGTTCTTTGCCCACCTTGATATTTATAAATTAATTTCAGTGGCGGTTCAAATAGTACAACGTTGGCGTAGAGGATATATCTTTGTTTGCTTACCACCAGTTCTAATATTTAAACCCAGATAGTATTCACTTCTGAATTTTATACACACACACACACACACACACATATATATATTAAGCAGTGTCTCAGCAACCGAAAAAGACATCGACACGCGGCTAACGAAGCCATGGACAGCTATCGATAAGCTATCGATCATATGGAAATCAGACCTGACCTATAAAATGAAACGCAGTTTCTTCCAGGCAGCGGTTGTGTCGATACTGCTGTATGGATGCACTACTTGGACGCTCACAAAATGGCCAGAGAAGAAGCTAGACGGCAATTACACAAGAATGCTGTGAGCAATATTGAACAAGTCATTGCAGCAACAAACACCCACAAGGCACCAACTATACGGCCACCTACCCCCCATCACGAGAACTATGCAAGTTACACAAACCAGACATGCAGGACACTGCTGGAGAATTAACGACGTACTCATAAGTGATGTACTCCTATGGACCCCACATATGGCCGAGCAAAAGCAGGACGACCAGCTCGAATATACATACAGCAGCTATGTGAGGGTAAGGGATGTAGCCCAGAAGCAATGAACGATAGGGATAAGTGGCGAGAGAGGGTCAGAGATATCCGAGCTAGCGGCACGACATGATGATGATGGTGATATATTATATATAATTAAAAGAATTGATATTATATTAATTAAATTACCATGACCAGAAAATTCAGCAAACACCCACATACGAAATACGGAACACTGAATAGCTTTTTCGACCTTATTGGGTCTCATCAGCAGTGCATGCCGTGATCTCCACCACTAGAGATTGAACGAGCAAGCCCAGAATGCAGAAACCGAACTTCTACCGATGGGCCACCAGTTCCTGCCACACATAAGCATCGCCAAATCAACTAGGCATGGTAAGAAAGCGCGACCATATGATCTAATGTATCTTGAAAGTATGTTATTACCTCACAGAGGATACGACCACCTCTAGGGCTACGTCTTCCCAAATCGGTGTTATGCTTCCGCATAGACTATAACCTCATGAGCAGGAATTAGATTATATATAATTAGAGGAATTGATATTATATTAGTTAATATATATATATATATATATATATATATATATATATATAATTACCCCAGTGCAACCAATGAAGTGTACCAGTTTAAATATCCACTAGGAGAATGCTTCTCCAATAAATATCTAACTACTCCGATCAAACCACAATGATTCTGTCGAGACGTAACACTTCAGCTATCCGACACTTGTTCCATCTCTCAGCACCTTAAAACACATGCGTGTCCCTCCTCCAAATTCAGAAATACACCTCCATATTAAACAAAGGAAATTCTTGAAGCTCTAGATATAAAGATCAATAAACCTTTTTTAAACAAGATCAATTTGGAATGTTGGAGCGTTCTGAAATTCCTTTAGCATTTTTCTGATAATTATTCCTCTTAACACCTATAAGGTTTTTCTCTACACTAAATTCACCTCCCACTTGTTCTTACTCTTACTCTTTATGTAAATGCATATAACTCATTATGTTTGTCAATTCACTGTACGTTCAACCGAACATAGCTCCAGCTGAGCCAGATAGCACTTTGCAAAAATACGATGCCTTCTTGAATTTATTATATCCAAATATCAAACAATTTATACGTAAACTTGAATGGATCAACTATAAAACACGCAGAAACTAAATATATATCGTATTTAATCAGACCTGTTTAAAGAAATAGCGCAGCTTATATCTCTGTATATATCAGCAGTGACTCCAGGGGTTGGTCATTTTTAGCTTAGCTCGATGAGCAGTTCTTTCATGTTTATTTCGAAGTAATGAAAATTCTCTCAGAACAAATCATTTGTGCTTGACTTCATTTGGGTTTGATTCTAACCATCATGAATAATTACTTTACCTCATTAACTTTATAGTTTGTTTTTATTTTCATGACTTGAAATGTTGATTTAGACAAATTTTGCAGACAGTATTCTTGATAATGAGAATCATAAAAAACCATCATATTTCGGGTCTAGAAAATCAACTTTTATAATCAAACGAAACGTTTCCAATAAGACGTCTTAGACGAACAGATTTCTAGGGAAAATATTAAAAATAATCTCTGAATAACTCGAAGTTTTTCAAAAAAATATATTTTAAGTACACTATTAAATTTGATTGTAAACAATTTATTTTCGATTAACAACCTTATATTATATTGTGGGGTATAAGAAGGGTTCATTCGTGGGTGATAACACAGTTTCGGTAGCTCAAGGTGGGCTACCGAAATTGTGTTATCACCCCTGGTTGGCGGCTGATGAGGGCAGGGTATCACACGTGCTTTCACATGTTGTATGATGAAAAAAAATATGGGCCATAAGAAGGGTTTCATTCGTGGTTGTTTTAGATTGCTGGTATGTTGGAAAATTCTGAGGTTTGTAAACTGACTCCTTTTTCTTTTTACTCCTTTCACTTGCAATCCTCATATTGTTAGCCACAACAGTAAATGAATTAAGCCCAGAAAATGACAAAGATAAGGATACTTTAAAACTCAATTTTTACTCTACAGGTCCTCAACTATTTAATGATTGGGTGGGGGTTTGTTCCCGAGCCAGGAAAGAACTGTTGACTCTATAGAACGGTGTAGAGATATCTGACCTAGAGTTTTTTTTCTAGCGTCAAGAAACCCAACCTTTTCTAGCATGAAAGGATCACGCTTTTTGTCAGAGGCCTCCTTGGAAATTGTTATTTTTGTATTTCTGTATTTGTCTATTTTGTTTTGTGTTTATATTGCTTTTATTTTTTAGATCTTTTTTTTTTTTTTAATTTCTTATCTAATCCTCATAAAGTAAGGGAAGTTTAATAATACAACATCGAACCCAAAAGATTCGAGAACCATCTACGTTCTACGCATGCTTCTGTTTGCGTATGTGGAAGGGGTCTGTGATCTGGTCTGCTGACCCAGACGTTGAGTAGGTTACTTTAAAGATTTCAGTCACCGTGGAAATAGTCGCTTCACCTGGGCCAAAAGGCATATGTTTTGAAAAATACACGAGTTAAAAATACCTTTTTGCTTTTTGTCGAATAAACATTTAATAAATATCAATTTGTGCAAACTTATACATGCTCAGATATTTGGTGAATTGTATATTGGAAAACTATATAGATAACTGCAAATGTCCTTCATATATTCTAAATTATACGTACAGAGAATTAGGTTAAAAATATCAGCCCAAGTAAGATTGATGACCTAGAGTCGCCAATATATATATATATATATATATATATATAATGTATGCACATTTTGAATTATTATAACACAGTCGTGCTACCAGCGTAATGTGAGATCCTATCAAGACGAAGATCTACCGAACAGATGGATTGAGCGAAGAGCCAGCATTAAATTCCCTCACTCTACATTCACAAGACCTCTGGAATTTTTATGGGGATACGTCAAAGATAAGGTTTATAGCTCCAAACCTGCAACAATCAATGACTTGAGAGTAGCAATTGAAAGAGACTGCACCCAAATACCGAATGAAATTATTCATGATATTTAGAATTCCATCTGTTCTCGTTATTAACAGCGCCTTCAACAGAATGGTTATCGGCTCAACTAACTTCAATAGCTCACTGACATTTGCAGTTACGTCAGTTCACGTTATCAGTAGTCTCTGAACAGAAACGATCATCAGTTCCACCACCTGCAAAATCTCAAATTATTCAACTCTTGTCTTCTTTAACCATCATCATCATTATCATCATGTCGTGTCGCCAGCACGGATATCCCTTACCCTCTCTCGCTACTTCTCCCTATCGTTTATCGCCTCTGGCAGGTCTTCAGGGATACATCACGTATCCTTACATAGCTGTTGTATGTATATTCGAGCTGGTCGTCCTGCTTTTGCTCGGCCAGATATGGGGGTTCATAGGAGTACATCACTTATGAGCTCGTCCCTGCTTCTCCAGCAGTGTCCTGTATGTCTGGTTCATCTAACTTGGCTAGTTTTCGTTATGGGGTGCAGGTGGCAATATAGTTGGTGCCTTGTGGAGTGTTGCCACTATGACTTGTTGAATATTGCTCGCAACATTCTTGTGTAATTGCCGTCTAGCTTCTTTTCGATCCGTTTTGTTAGCGTCCAAGTAGTGCATCCATACAGCAGTATCGACACGACCGCTGCCTGGAAGAAACTGCGTTTCATTTTATAGGTCAGGTCTGATTTCCATAAAATCACTATTATCATAAAACTTGAATATATCTTAAAAATCATTGTATTTATGATAAACAAAATTGTGTGTACGTATTTCTGGGACACACTACATGAATATATATATATATATATATTTATATATATATATATATATATATATATATATATATAAACAAGCCGTATGCACACTCTGACCGGTGACTGTTTAAAAGAACAGTTACATTACAGCCCACATCAATAATCTACGACACACAGTAACCCGTGCTAAATTTATACGGCCCAGTAGTCTGGGGCTTTAGAATACACCGACTACATCCCAGTAGAAGACTCCCCTTATATATGACACTAAACAATCTGATGGGTAGGCTCCAGTAATGCTGTTGCTTTGGGGAACACAGAGTAGCCCTTTATTGCCATCGCTCCCAGGTTCACTCTGACCCTGAGTGGCAGCACCGAATAGTGTCCTATCTAGGGCTCAAATAGAACTAAAGTGTACTCATGCTAATGTGAATAGTTTGAAATAGAACAGTTTTGACATTTATACTGGGTACGTATGCTAAACTGAATTGTTTGAAATAGAAATGTTTTGATATTCACCTATAAGTAAAAAAAATATATACTTATACTTACCTGAATTGCTTGTAATAGGGAGACCTGAGTTCAATCCCAGATCGTGTCATACCAAAGACTTTAAAAATGGTATTTGACACTTCCTTGCTTAGCACTCAGCAATATAAGGTACGTATCAAGGGTAAAGTGAAGCAATCCAGTGAAAGGAGTAGTGCCCTCCCTTACACCTTGGTGTAGTAGCTATTGAAAAGGGAGCCTTCGGTTCGCCCTTGATTATGGTCACCAACTTTTAATTTCATTGAACAAAACCTGCAATAATCAATTTATTGTGAACATCAATGAAAAAAGAATGTAACCAAATACCAATAGTAACGATTTCGGAAGTTTTCAATTTCATCTTTTCCTGTGACCAGCAATGCCTGGAACAGATCGATCATAAATTCAAACGCCTGCCATACCTCTTACGTATATTCTTCTTTTTAACTGGGATCATGAAACTTAAACACATCTTCATAAACACAACTTTCTGACGTTCTGTGTGTGTGTATGTGTGTGTGTGTGTGTGATCTCTGTGTATGTGCGTGTATATGTGTTTGTGTGAGTGTGTGTATGTATATCTGTTTATGTATGTGAGTTTTGTTTTAGCATGAGAGAATTTTATTCAGCAAGATAATTTGATTTATAAAAACTTGTTTAAAGATTTTCGAAAAGAAATATTTCATTTGATTCAGTTATAATTAATTCTTCTTTGTTACGAACAAGACGACGCTTATCATTTATTTGGCCAAACTTTCAAGTCGTTGTTTATTTCAATGAATATAGATAACGAAGCATTCGTAAATCTAAGACGATGTGTTAAATGCTCTCAAACAATACAAGAATATTAGACACCAGCATATTAAATCCGAAATAACAGCCTACTTTCCTTCATTCTCTCGATTGTGCGTGCATTACATTTAGCAAGGAAGGGATATATATGCTAAGCTTAATGAAACCTTATCTCGCTTATCCATAACACTTATTTTACAACACAGACCAGCGAATGAACTGGATTAATAAAAATACATTCTCAACTGACGGTAACAAATTGGCCGCAACAACTGTCGCAGCTAACCACCTGTAGGTATGACATCCCTTCTTTTGCCAAATAGTTCAGCTTATGGCCACTAGGTGGCGTGGAAAAAACCTGCATATAAAAGAAAGGTTCACAAAATCAAATTGTGTACAAACAAGTGAACTCTATTAACTTGTTTAGATATGGTTACTTACACACTTTTCACTTACAAATCTTATATATATAGAGAGACGATTTGACATTGAATAAACCAGCAAGATTTGATAAAACAATTGTCTTTAATTGGAATCATTTTGAGATGAGTCTTCTTAATCTGAGAACTAATTTTTTTAATTTATTGCAGACTTTTTGTCCTCATCTTGGTAGTTTTTGTGTTGTTTCTTCTTCACTACGTTTCGGCCAAATTTCACCTCTGGCCTTCTTCAGGTGATTAACCGCGACCTCGTATAGTAATTACTGCCTTCCATAGCTGCTGACCAAGTAAACCTCTGACCGGCTTGGGTAGGAATTGAAACCGCTATCTTCTGACAATGCTCAACTGGAACCGTAGAGACTCAACGCCTGTATCCGCTGCACTACGGACGCCGAATTACTGGGGATACGGTTACAAGACTCAGCATTCCTATCTGAGGTTGCGGTTAATCACCTGAAGAAGGCCAGAGGTGAAATTTGGCCGAAACGTAGTGGGAAGAAACAACAAAAAAAACCTACCAAGATGAGGACAAAAAGTCCGCAATAAATAAGAATTAATTCTCAGATTAAGAAGGCTCATCTGAAAAGGATTCCCAATAAAGACAATAAACAAGAATGCTATGTGCTGTTTTGAACAAATCTCTGAAGCAGCTCCCACAAAACAGAAATTGTATGACTACTTGCCTCCCATCACAGAAAAAAATCTTAGTAATTTGAATAAGATATGCTGGCTCCTGCTGGTGAAGGTTGGACGAAGTAAAAAGTGATATCCTTTAATGGACTCCTACACATGGACACAGGATACGGTTACAAGACTCAGCATTCCTATCCGAGGTCGCGGTTAATCACCGGAAGAAGGCCAGAGGTGAAATTTGGCCGAAACGTAGCAGGAAGAAACAACAAAAAAAAAACCTACCAAGATGAGGACAAAAAGTCCGCAATAAATAAAAAAAATTAGTTCTTTGATAAAACAACTTATCACGCGGAAAACCAACACCTTCTACCGTTCTCTCTTGATTTTGCTGAAACGCGACAATAATATTGGAATTAAGTAACAAAAGGCTTATTACATCAAAGTCAATTATACTTTTAAAAGATAAACATACGTATATCAATTTTCCACAGCCTGATATATATTTTTTATGTGGATTGCATTGACAGTCCATGAATATCAATTTTTATCAACAAATCCTCAATTAAGTTCTGTTTGAATTTTAAACATTCTTTCCTCATCTCTATCTTCTAATATTTCAATAGCTAAAGGATCAAAATAGTTATTATCTAAATGCAACTATGAACATAATCAGTTATAAACATTAAAATATCCGGGCGGAAAAATAAAAACACTACAATAAAACTGAGTAGATTGTTTTTACGGGTTAAATATGGCGCAGAGGATCAGTTTTCCGTTAACTATTTATTTCAAAAAAACTTCAGATTCTTTCTTCTCTTACGTATTGTTATAATAAATAGATATGGTAATATCATCATATATAACAAAAAAATTATATTAGACAACAACAAATATCGAATATCAAGTGTATTTAAGAAATACATTTAGACCAATGAATAATGGCCAATTCAGCCGGGGCTGCAGATTACACCGACTGCACCTTTGCAGAGGAGTAAGACACCCCAACGAGTGTCTTGCATATGACATTAAACAATCTGATGGTGAGGCTCCAGTAATGCTCGAGTTTTGCGGAATGCAAAGTACCCCTTTTATGGCATCAATCTCAGGTCGACTCTGGTCCCCAGTAGTAGCACATGATAGGTTCCTATCTATAGGACAAATAGAACAAAACTGTATGCTTATGCTAATCTGAATTGTTTGAAATAGAACAGTTTTTACAATTAACTGTGTGTAAATATATTATGTTTAATTGAATTGTTAGTGATACATAGCAACACTTGGAACGATATAGCTTTGTTGACTAAACTGAATAGCTTGAAATAGAAATGTTTTTGATATCTAAACTGTACTTATGGTTAACTTATTTGTTTGAAATATAACTGTGTATATGTATAGTAATAGATTTTGCATAAAATAGCCCATAATGGTTGATATGCCATAAAACCAAACCAAATCAAACCAATGAATAATTTCTAGAGTATTTTATGACATTATAAAATAAACCTTTCATTTTAAAATACAAAACAACTAACGGTTGGATTCTTGTTCATTACAATATCTATCTCTCTATAAGTCTCTCTTTCTCTCATATATATGCATGTGTGGTATCTTACGTGACGAGCTACATTGAAGAGTTGCGATTCATTGAAACAGTCTGTGGATGACAATAGATATCCGACTGACGTAAAGTCAGCCAAGTTTAGAACCCAGTATGAAGCTTCTGGCGGGTCTAGCCACACTGAAGAGTTGTGATACAACGTACAACGAAACAGTCTGTATGTTGATTACAGTATATATATATATATCTATAATCATCCACAGACAGACTGTTTCGTTTTATCAGAACTCTTCAGTGTGGCTAAACACGCAGGACGCTCGGAGCCGGGATCGAAACCTGTCCAACTTTGCGTTAGACTGTGATTTATACCACTCGTCCACCAATCGCACAACGTTGGCAAATGGAATTTTAAGGTATTTCTATTTTTAGAAACAGCAGCAGCAGCCTTTGTTTGCATTTTATTATACCCTATCGGCTACCAGACTGCTCAATATATATATATATATATATATATATATATATATATATATATATATATATATATATATATATATATATATATATATATATATATATATATATATATATATATATATATATATATATATATATATATATATATATATATATATATATATATATATATATATATATATATATATATATATATATATATATATATATATATATATACTCTCCCCATGAGTAATCTAATGAGGAAAATTTGCTGTCTGTCACGCACACTAAAATGCCATAGCTCATGAATCGAGAACTCCAGGAAGCCGATAACATATATATAGAAAGATATACGTTAAAAATTCCTTTACTTATGCAGATAATGACAATGGTGCTGCGAATGACGTATAGTCTGCTGGGTTTAGATCTCACCTGGATGCATCTCGCGGGTGACTATATATATATATATATATATATATATTATAATGTTGTCTTTATATATCTTAAGATCTTCATCTATCTTTCTTCACCTCTCTCACTTTATATGCATGTGTATGCACGCGCATGGGCGGTTGAGTGTATTTTTCATCTGTCTATCAATTTTTGCGTGTTCTCTATCAATCTATTTATGTGAGATTTTTATGTATCTATCTATCTTTTCAAGTCTTTTCATTTTTATTCATTGCATAATTCCATCTATCAAAAAAGTATTATGATAAAGTTCGATTAACCAAACACTATCTTGTGATACATATATTTCATCGACTGATTCATATTGAATATTCAAAATTTAAATCTGCACAAGGATTTATCATTATTTTGTATATTGTGTTTTATTTTGAAGGGATTTAATGCATATTAAGCTACAAGCAACATACATTTATAATTCACACATCATTTATCATCAAGTCATGTTTGGAATATGGATTCTCTCTCTCTCTCTCTCTCTCTCTCTCTCTCTCTCTCCCTCTCTCTCAATCAACCATCTTTCTTGGTAGCTCCTCTTTATAATATCTAGTGTCGGCACAAAGCTGATGTATGTAAATTTTCCCTGGTCGACCAACATTAGTATGTCCGTCTGTTGAAGTCCACAGGAGCATGTCACTTATGAATTTGTTTTTGCTTTTCAAACAATGACCAACATGCCTTAATCATCTTACGAAGATGATTTGTGAGATGGATAATAGTTGGCAAAGAAGTTGCTCTTTTGTAGCGTGCTACTTCCTGGATATGTTCAGAACAACACACAACACCCTGATATAATTTTCATTTAGTTTTTTTTTTTTTTTTTTTTTTCGAAGCGTTTTGTTAAAGTCCAAGCAGTGCAATCATACAATAGTACCACGCCCTCCTCAGATCTCCAGGACTGGTGCCTCAACATCAGAGTTATTCGCAAGTAACTTTTTTTTTTTTCCTAGTTGTTGTCATTCTTTTGTTTATCGTGTTGTCCGTATTATTATTATTATTATTATTATTATTATTATTATTATTATTATTATTATTATTATTTCTTTGTGAGTATTTTATACCAGCGTTTGCAGATGATCTAACACTGGAGTCTGAGTAACAGCAAGTCTCTTCAAATCCCCAGGGCTCTTCTAAGCATTCTGGTCGATCTTAATAATGTTGTAGTCTGGATGGTCTCCACTCGTCCCCTTATTTCTACGTCATCCAATCCCTTTATCAAGTCTTTGGTGATTATTCCTAGCGCAACAATTACAATTGGTGTCACCATATCTTCATACACCATTTTTTTTCTTTTTGTTCTCTGTCAAGCTCTCAGTACTTATCTCTTTTTCATTTACTTTTATTTTTATTCTCTGGTCCGCCAGTACGGCAAAGTGCACGATTCGGCAGGTTCTTTTTTCCCTTTTTTTTTTTTTTTTTGTTGACTATCGGTAAGTCTGGTCGTCTAGTCAGGATTAGGTGATCTGTTTTGTATCGCAAAATCCCTGGGAATGTTCTGCATCTCATTCTCCTGGACAGATTTTTGATTGTATTTATAACACTTTTTCGTATGTTCAAATTTCAATGTTTTGCATAATTTATTATTATCGTTGCTATTATTGTTATTAATATCTGCAAATTAGAATTGCTTTATTTTCTGAACGCATTTTAATATTATTGCGCAAAAAAATCTCCCTATAACGTTCTATTCATCTATGTTAGGGTACACAACTACTGTGTTAGGGTATACAACTACTATGATGTCACTAATAGCATTAATACCCTTGGAAAGGTATGAATCCAATTATTCTCCCTCCAGCTATGGGTAAATAATAGGGCAGCCTAGGTTTTTACCCTCGGTGAGGCAACCAGTGTAGGAGAAGGAAAACTCTGAATTCAAACCGGTAAACTCTCGCTTAAAAATTGACCTTGTGTCATATCCTGCCCGACGGAGGGGTTGGTAATTATGTACTATGATGTCACTGTTGAAAATGTTAGTCACTGTAGCACGGTAAACTTTCCTTGTTTTTTGATAATATACATACCAAAATCACACCATTATAATACAATTTATTTTGTTTTTTTACTTTTGTCTTCATATTTCTTCTTTTAAAAAATAAGTTGGTTAATATACTGTTATGAATTCCACTGAGGATTTTTTTTTCAGTGATAAAAATGCTCCAATGAAAAGCAAGTACCAATTTGGGTCACGCAAAGTATTTATACGCGTGAAAAACTTATTGACCATGAATATATATATGTATATATAAAGGATTACCCATGAGCAAAGTGGAAACAGGTGGAATCAGGTTTTGCTTCTGGTTTGTCGTTGCAAGTGGTCAGACCAGTTGAAAAACAAAAATATGCAATCCTTGTTCAGTCTCTTATCATCTCTTCAACAAACAATAAAAAAGGCATAAGCAATGGAACACCTGAGTTTTAATTCGTCTAGACCCTCTAACAATGGCTGGTCCTTTAAACAAATTATACAATAGAAATATATTCTTATATTGTATATGTTGTCTGAGGAACTATTCTAGTTATTCAGGGTAATTTTGTTGATTATTGTCTTCACTGTTGTCAAATTCATAAACACTTCCGATTCATTGATTAATTTTAACGGCATTTCAACATTTCTAGGGTTAATCTATGCCTAAAAGCTTAGAAATCGCGCTCAATGTACATTTCCCATTAAGTCGTTTCGCGATTTTTTCTCATGTTTCAATCGAATACGAATAATTTCTAAACAGATCTATTTGTCTCATAGAAAGGACACAAACAGATCTATTTGCTTTATAGGTGGAACCCTAACAGATCTCTTACTCATAGATGGGAACTTAATAGATATATTTGACTTGTAGATGTGACAATAACAGATCTATTTGCTTTATAGGTGGAACCCTAACAGATCTCTTACTCATAGATGCGAACTTAATAGATATATTTGACTTGTAGATGTGACACTAACAGATCTATTTGCGTTATGAGTGGAACCCTAACAGATCTCTTACTCATAAATGCAAACTTAATAGATATATTTGAGTTGTAGATGTGACACAAACAGATCTGTTTGCTTTATAGGTGAAACCCTAACAGATCTCTTACTCATAGATCGGACCTTAATAGATATATTTGACCTGTAGATGGGACACTAACTAATCTATTTGCTTTATAGGTGGAACCCTAAAAGATCTCGTACTCATAGATCGGAACATAATAGATATATTTGACCTGAAGATGGGACACAAACAGATCTATTTGCTATATATATGGAACCCTAAAAGATCTCTTACTCATAGATGCGAACTTAATAGATATATTTGACTTGTAGATGTGACACAAACAGATCTATTTGCTTTATAGGTGGAACCCTAACAGATCTCTTACTCAGAGATCGGACCTTAATAGATATTTTTGACGAATAGATGGGACACTAACAGATCTATTTGCTTTATAGGTGGAACCCTAACAGATCTCTTACTCATAGATGCGAACTTAATAGATATATTTGACCTGAAGATGGGACACAAACAGATCTATTTGCTTTATAAGTGGAACCCTTACAGATCATTTCCTTATAGATCAGACCTTAATAGATATATTTGACCGGTAGATGGGACATTAACAGATCTAACCCACAGATGGAACCCTAAAAGATATTTTTGACCCATAGATTTGACTAAAACAAATTCATTTGACACGTAGATGGGATCCTAATAATTTTTTGTCCCATAGATGTAACCCAAGCAGATTTATTTAACCATAGATTGGACCCAAATACATCTATTTAACCCACAGATTCGACCCAAACAGATCTACTAAATAGGCCAAAACAGATATATTTGACTCCTAGATAAGACCCTAACAGATTTATTTGACCGTAGATGGGATCCCAACAGGTTCTACCCCACCGGGTGAAAGTTGACCTAGAAGCAATGGTACTGAAAGAGTATTTCCCTCAGAACTGGTACTTAATTTCAGATGTTGCTAATGTTGGTTGGTCGGCTTTTTATAGCATATCAATCTTTGCTGGTCATTTAATGTCAAATCCTGCTCATAAATATATATATATATATATATATATATATATATATATATATATCAACTATGATTTGTTAACTAATAGTTTGTTGGTATTATTCCTGGGTTATTTGTTTGCACACAGTAGAATGGTTTCAAGTATTTCTATATAACCTAATAATTTTATTTAACATCAATTTGTTTGCAAGCATTTAAATGGTTATACGTATAAATTTTTATATAGGTGGAACTATGGTTAAGTTTCATACTCAGATTTCAAGTATTCCTCACCATCAGATTGTTTAGTGTCATAAGTAGGACACTCATTAGAGGGGATCTTACCCTCAATGAAGGGGTGCAGTTGGTGTATTCTACAGTTCCAGCCGAATGGGCAAAGGGGAGGGATAATTACAGGAACTATTGTTCATGGGTCATGACCCTAGGGTTACCAACAGTTTGTTGGTAATCCTAGAGTTAGACTTTATTTGTATGCACACAGTTAAATCCCTTTAAATCTTGTTATTAAACACTATTAATTCTATTCAACATTATTCATTCATTTGCAGAAAGTTAAATGGTTCCAAATGACAAATGTTGCTTTTAACAACAATAATTCAATTTTTGCACACTGTGAAATGGTTTCAAGTATTCCTAACAAGTATAATATTAATTAGTATCAATCTAAGCCACGTCGACAGGGTTGATATACACTTCCGATTTCTTAATCTTATAATATTGTTTCATATTTTGCTTGCTTCGTTTACTTTGCTACGCCATTAATACAGCTTTATTTCTTTTGTAAAACTGAGCTTTCTAAACATTATACAATGATGGGGGTTCTTAATACCATAATTACTCGTATATAATACAATTTCATGTATAACGTGCACCCCACCCAACTTCTGGGTATTCATTTCTTAAAAAAGCTTGTTCATGGATCAAATAGATACGATTATAAAATATTCGTATTCGATAGGACCGTGTGCCATAAAAAAACTCTTAAGAAAAACTTTGTAAAACCTTTTTGATATTATCATACAAGGTAAAATTCCCAAATTCGTATATAATTCGCACCTCTAACATTTGAGTACTAAAGTCTGTTCAATAGGCTCTGATTTTGGGGGGAATAAGTAGCCATTAAATGTAATCTAAGTATAACACTGGTGTAACCTTTGTTAGAGGTTACAAAGAACAAGAAGTCATGTATCTTACATTAAGTTTTGAAATACAAACTTTTAAACATGAATAAAACAAATGTATCGTTGGCATAGGTATAGATAGCTAGCAGGGACGGGTACGCACGTGGTCACACAGGCATATATCGGAAAACGCAAATGTTGACATAGAAAAGCAACATAAACACTTCAGAATTTTTCTTTAGAGTTTAAAGTTAGCTCACCACTGTGAGTTGTCTGATAAGAGAGAAAGAATCGTTAATATTTTCTATTAAAAAAGTCACGGCTCCTCTTGGGATAAAACAAAGGCCTGACTTCCCTCTACACTAGTCGCTTCAATTTAGCGTAAAAAAAAACCGTCGACCCCTTTAGTTCCGCCTGTCGTGTTGGTGGGTGAAGCATATCCGTTTCCGGTGGTTCCTCACCTGTGCAGATGATCTGGAATTCCAGGTGGGGGGGTTTCTAAGTTATTTTTTAATTAAAACGAGTGCTCTGACCTTGCCGTTCAGAGACCGTCTGCTTTTTCTTATTTATTTATTTATTCATTTTTTCAATTTCGATTTTCTGTGAGCCGTTCAATAACATTACACAACGATACAAGGATGTCCACGCAAAAGGGCAACAAATACAGGGTTAAAAAAAACCTCTCACGAAGAAAATAATTCAAGTTTTTAACAAACAGTCATTACAGCGAATTTTTCTCTGTAAAGGCGTAAAACAGAAGCAAATGGTTGGGATCGGTTTTGATTTCTTTTTAACGGCATATCACACTTCCTGTGTTATTTAATACGGAAAGGCATCCTTGTAAAACAGTAGTGGTACAAGTTAACCCATAGGAGAAGAGATAAGCTAGCGACCGCTGTCAAGGGCGCCTAGTAGGCTTCCTTTTCAAAAGCTACTACACCAAGGTTTAAGGGAGGGCGCTACTCTTTTCCCCTGAATTGTTCCCCATTACCTTTGATATGTACCTTGTATTGCTGAGTGTTAAGCAAGGAGGTACCAAGTACCATTTTTAAAGTTTTTGCTATGATGTGACCTTGAATTGAACCCAGGTCTACCGGACCATTAGCTGGTTTTGTTGGTTTGGTTTAGTTTGTTGGGTTTTATGGCATATCAACCTTTGTAGGTTTATTTAACACCAAATCCATTTTTATATAAATAATCTGTTCTATTTAAAACAATTCAGTTTAGCATAAGTACACAGTTTAATTGTCAAAAACATTTCTATTTCAAATTATTCCAGTAGTTATATGTAACAATTCAGTTAAGTGTAAATACAGTTTTTATTTCGAAAAACAGTTCTATTTCAAATAATCCAGTTAAGCATCGGCACGCAGTTTAAATGTAAGTACGGTTCAATTGTCAAAAACATTTCTATTTCAAGCTATTCAGTTTAGTCAAACAATTCAGTTTGGCATAAGTATTCTGTTATTTCTTGTTAACCCATTGATAGAGCCCTATCAGGTGCTACCACTCCGGGCCAGAGTGAACATGGGAGCAGTGGCAATAAAGGGGTACTCTGCATTACCCAAAGCTCCAGCACTACTCGAACCTCACCATCAGATTGTTTAATGTCATATCCAGGTCACTCGTTAGTGAGGTCTTACACCTCTGCAGTGGTGCAGTCAGTGTATTCTACAGCCCCAGCAAACTGGGCCATACACAGTGTTAAATGTCAAACAGTTTTATTTCAGATAATTCAGTTCAGCATAAGTATACAGTTTAGACGTCAAAACAGTTCTATTTTGAGCAATTCTGTTCAGCACTAGTACGCAGTTCCAATGTCAAAACTGTTCTATTTTAAACCATTCAGTTTAGCATAAATACGCAGTTTTAATGCAAAAATCAGTATAGTGAAAGAAGCACGATTTAGTTCTATTTAACCCATGAATAGGACCCTTATCAGGTGCTACCACTCCGGGCTAGAGTGGACCTGGGAGCAATGGCAATAAAGAGGTACTCCGCATTACCCAAAGATCCAGTACTGCTGGAACCTCATCATCAGATTGCTTAGTGTCGTTTCCAGGACACACGTTGGGGAGGTCTTACCCCTCTGCAGAGGTGCACTCAATGTATTCTACAGCCCCATCCGACTGGTCAAGGACCATTAGCGAACACTCAACCCACTTGGCCAATTAGCCGGTATAGAAGACATATAGATTTTCCTTACTTTACTAAGTTTATTCATCCGAATAGGAAACTAATAGCGCTACTTGAATTCGAACTTGCTTACTACAATCATGCAATCTAGCACAGGGACTCACTTGTAAGCTGAAAAAAGTTACTATATTGTCTATAATACACACCTGGAAGTGCCCGTGATGTAATGGCTATCGTCGTAGGAAATGGATACGGCGACACGAGTTCAAACCCTGGACGAGACTGATTGCATTTCACATAGCACTAATACCATTGGGAAAGGTATGAATCAATTTATTCTCCCTCCAGCTATGGGTAAATAGTAGGGCAGACTAGGTTCTTTAGCCTTGGTGAGGCAACTAGTCTAGGAGAAGGGAAACTCTGAATTCGAACCTGTTAAACTCCGCTTAAAAATTGACCTTGTGTCATATCCTGCCCGAGCGGAGGGGTTGGGGGAATTTGATAATACACACCTATTATTTTCAATTTCAGGAAGCTGGCAGAAAATTCCTATTATCCCTGAATAATTGTGGTAATCATTTACCAGGCTAAGCCTAGTTTGGCCCAAATCCAGAAATACGCGGCACTTTGCAAGTAACGAACTCACCCGCAATGGTCTGCTTACTTAGATCGCTAACCATTAAAATACGACAAAGAATCCGTTTTAAAAACTAAGAGTAAATTAGGTATGGTACAAGGTCACATATATAGGAAACCTCGAATCAAGCACATTACAAAATATTAATTGATCAAGGAGATTAAGTTGCAAATACAGCATCACGAGCTACCCACCGTTTTCTGATAGTTTTTTGAGATTAATAGGATAAAAGATAAACACCTGGGATGCTGAAGAAGCTTTATATCTGACTCCCTAAGATGCCAGAATGAGCCACAAGGTCAGTTTAATGTCGGTTGCTTGAAAGGAAGCAAGCCTTTTGTGGGCGGTTTAAATGATGGCTCAGACTGTCTGCATTCTTTTTCATCGGCGCCTCAAACTTCTGGCAATAAACCCAGCCCAAGCCCTTTTTTGTGGTAATTCTGAAGTATATCTTGACTAAAATGTGCTTACAAGCAATTAAGATTGAGATAATTGTCACAAGAATGAAAGCTAGAATCGGGAGTATCAGGTAAAAGTTAGAAATGAGAAAGCTATTGTCTGTGCGGTTCGCATGACTGTGAATGAGCTGAACCTGTCTGTTATTTTATTTCTGTTTAGTACCAAAAATCAGGAGAAAAAAATATAACCCCGCCCCTCTGTTTCTTGGTGAACTTGAAGACGTCTGTTGAAGGAATCAGAGGAAACATTACAGCCATAACAAAAACAGTACAAAGAATGTGTTCAATCTTTCTAACGAATTTTGACAAGAAAGAAAGGGGGCGATGTTGTGTAAAAAGAATTTTACTCTAAGTCGCAAGTAGCGTAATGTTTCCATTTTTAAAAAGCAGATCGGAACGTCTGACGTCAAACAATGAAACGAGAAATAACTGCCTCTTGTTAAACTCAATTTTTAGAATAACAGCCCAAAAACATTTACAATACAATCTTTTATTAAATTTCCAAATCAAAATACCGTGAAACTAGCAAAACTCAATAAAACTATGGGTTTGCACATACGCATATATTTGATGTTCGGGTTGGGATTAATGTCTGACATCTATCAAGCCATATTTTTGTCGTCAAAGGCAAGCCTGGACCATATTACAGTGCTACTGTGGTATTTCCCATGTAAACGTCCACGCGCTATCAAAGTAATTTTAATTGTTTTGCTACCACCAAGTTCATGAAGTAGAATACCAATAAAATATACGTACGGTCTCGATTGGTTTGATTTTGTTTTATTTTATAGCATATCAACCGTCGTAGGTTATTTAATGCCAAATCCTATATATATATATATATATATTATAAGAGTGTTGGTTGTCACTAAGTCACTTTGTGGGTTTGTGTCTAACCAAGTGTTATATAATATAGAGAGTGCTCAATATCTAGGATAGAGCTATTATATAATAATAATAATAATAATAATAATAATAATAACAAAAAAGAATGTGAAAAGAAGGATAAATACCTCGACCTTGCTAGGGAACTGAAAAAACTGTGGAACATGTAGGTGACAATTATACCAATTGTAATAGGTGCGTTTGGAACAGTAACTAAGGGATTACTAAAGGGACTAGAGGACTTGGAGGTTGGCGGACGAGTGGAGACCATCCAAACGACAGCATTGTTGAGAACTGCCAGAATACTAAGAAGAGTCCTGGAGACTTGAGGAGACTTGCTGTCGCTCAGACTTCAGTGAAAAACCATCAACTATCGCTGATGTGAAAAGCTCTAATGAGTGAACAATAATAATATTAAATGAATATATATTAGATATGTATATATTGTTTTGCAAAAAACTCTATGAAACCCAGGGTCGCAGTCTATATTCCATGAATATAAATATATATATCCAATATATATTTATCATATATATATATATATATATAGGGAATATAACTGTTGCCACAGTTCTTTTAATGAATTGAGCACTTTGGTATCCGATACAACAAAATGAAAACAAACAAAATTTGATCTATATCCGTTAATTCCCGAGCTGACGTTGAGTTGCAGGCTTGGCTTTGAGGTATATCAACACCATGACTTAAGTTTAGATGGGTTTCAATCCCGGCTTAGCTCGTCTCACATGACTATCTTCACTGAAGACTTTGGATACAACCAAACAGTATGTCTCTGGATAACTAAATATTTATCTCAAATATATTTGTTATTTTTAAATACATTCTGTTGATAACATAATAGTTATTCTTTGGACGCAGTTAAATGGTTTCACGTATTCATTGTAATACGAATAATTCTATTTACTATTAATCATTTATTTGCACACAGTTAAATGGGTATGCTTATGAGTTGTAAGAGTATTCTTAGAAGGTAAATTTTATTTTTAAATCACTCGAACAAATTTGCATGCATGTTATATAATTGCGGAGGGATATTTTTTTATATTATCATTTTTTTTTCGTTGGTTCTATCTTAGCTTTCGGTTTAGTTAAGCTTAGAACTGTTCAGCTTAGTGCACGGATAGGTGCACACATTAAGTGCAGGTGTTCACGCTCGCATGGGAAGGATGTGACATTCACAGATGTCAGAATAAAAAAACCCAGATAGGAAATGTGACTGGGGAAAAAAGCACTTAGTTGAGATTTGAAGCGGGACGAAGCGAGTTGAGATCCGAACCTAGGCGAGTCCAGTTGGGTCTACGAGATGCGCCGCGTGTGGTGGGGTCAGATGGAACAGTCAGCATAGTAAAAAATTGTGTCTCTCTCTCCTCGTGTCGAAAAACCTAAAAGTCAAGAAGGTAATAAATGTTTCGTACCTGAACAAAAGAAAGTCGTCAGTGTTTCGGGATTCCTATGCATATGAACATTTCACGTATTCGTATATTTCACATATTCGTATTTGGCTATGTTACATGCACACGAGTATTAGTATGGTTTCTACACAGTTAAATGGTTTCAATTATTGCTATATTGCGCTAATGAATCAGTTTATTATAAACTATTCTTTTGCAGACTGTGAAGGGGTTCCAAGTATTGCCACCCAAAAATAATTATTCTTAATACTATTCATTTGCAGTGGTCAATTGCTATGGAATACCAATAATTCAATTTAGGCACACAGATAAATAATTTCAATTATTTCTATTTAACACTGGTAATTCTATTTAACATTATTCATTTGTTTGCACATAGTTAAATAGCTACAAGTATTGATATATATCACTAACAATTCAATTAAAAATCAGTCATTTATTGACACCCAGTTAAATGATAAAACAGTTCTCTTTCTAACATTTCGATGTAGCATAAATCATTTTTTTGCCCACAGTTTAAATGTCAAACTGTTCTATTAGATAAGATCCTAGTAGGTGCTACAACTCCAAATTCCTCGCCATCAGATTGTTTAATGTCTAATCCAGGACACTCGTTGGGAGAGTTTTACCCCTCAGCAGAGATGCAGTCGATGTATTCTACAGCCCCCTGTCGACTGGGCTATTCGGTCTCGAGCAGAAGTAATAAAGTAATAAAAACATAATGTTATTGAAAACCGTCTTATTTGTACTATTTTCTCTATATATGATATTATCATGTTCGCTGTCAGAACCACCGGAGAAAATAGAGCCTCATGTTTGTTCTCCAAAACAAGGAAGAAGACTAACATTTCTTCATAATATTTTCAGGTTTTTGTGTACTTTTACTTTAAAAAAAGTCTCCAAGTTCCCTCCACAAACTTTTTTCTCTACTCGCACGTTAACCTAAGACATTTTCCCCAAAAAAAATTGCCTTGATACTATTACCAACCCCTCCGCTGGGACAGGATATGACACAAGGTCAATTTTTAAGCGGAGTTTAACAGGTTTGAATTCAGAGTTTTCCCTCTCCTAGACTAGTTGCCTAGCCAAGGCTGAAGAACCTAGTCTGTCCTACTATTTACCCATAGCTGGAGGGAGAATAAATGGATTCATACCTTTCCCAAGGGTATTAGTGCTATGTGAAATGCAATCAGTCTCGTCCAGGGTTTGAACTCGTGTCGCCGTGTCCATTTCCTACGACGATAACGACTATACCACGGGCACCTCCAAAAAAATTGCTTTGATACATAATGATACTATTTACCCAACCCCTCCGCTCGGGCAGGATATGACACAAGGTCAATTTTTAAGCGGAGTTTAACAGGTTTTAATTCAGAGTTTTCCTTCTCCTAGACTAGTTGCCTCACCAAGGCTGAAGAACCTAGTCTGTCCTACTATTTACCCATAGCTGGAGGGAGAATAATTGGATTCATACCTTTCCCAAGGGTATTAGTGCTATGTGAAATGCAATCAGCCTTGTCCAGGATTTGAACTCGTGTCGCCGTGTCCATTTCCTACGACGATAATGACTACACCACGGGCACCTCCAAAATGACATATTTATTTGACTCCTTAAACAGTCGTTGAGTTGTGTTATCGCGTGACGAGAAAAGATCAATGTTTTTCTTAACTCATTTATCACTGTTTTACTGACGTATCTGTGAAAATCAAAATTATCGAAAGTCTAATTTCATTAATTATAGCTGGTTTTTTCCTATCATCAGAGATTCGACTGCTAATTATTCATCCATTAGTAAGCAGCATTATACTCGTGTCAAGGATGAGTAGGTAAGTAACAGCTTTTTGCTGATATCATCTGGATGAATAAGGTTTTAATAGAAAGGTTAATCAACTATCTCTACACACTCTTCTCAGTCAAACATCAAGACATGCCAATGTAGGAAGAAAAAGTCAATACCTGCATCAAAGTCAAAAGTGTAAAGAGAATATAAAATATCATAGTTAAGATCTGAACTGCTCGTTATTAACGAGCACTGTAGTCTTCAAAGAGGATATGAGCATGAAAAAATGGTTATTGGTGCGGAAAATGGAATCGGAGAACCGAATTTAAACTTCTTTAAAGATTGTTTTCGCTTCACACTAATATTCTTGGCTGGCTGCTTGGTCAGTTTTAATCTTAATGGATTAATTTACTCAAAAGAGAATTTAGTAATTATGGTCTGCAATTATATACAGCACAGAAATGCACTTTTACAAAATCATTTTAAGAAGATGAACACTTTATACTGAATTATATGAGTGATATTTTAAAAACCAAAGAATTGTACCAATACCCCTCGCCGGCCGACCCCACTATCTCAGCTTGCTTAAACCACTCATGGCCATTAGAATCATCTAGTGATTTTTCTCATCTCAGACCATGGATATTTCATATTTCTTTACAGATATGCAAAGCACAACCGAGAAGCTGGAAGAAAAGAACAAACGAACAAACACGGACTTGAGTCAGCGCCAAGAGCAAGAGTGTGGAGTCTGTAATACTTTTTGTGCATTCTGTGAGCTAACACGAGCGTGTACTCGAGCGAAAACTCTCTCAAAGTAACTAGCAACGCTGACTTATCTTCCCTGCTCTGCTTTCATCTTTGTCGACTGTCTCGTTCTGTCGACTGCTCCCTTCTGCTGAGTGTGTCCTTCTGCTCCCTTCTGCTGACTCTCTTCTTCTGTCTTCTCTCAGACCTTCCTACCCTCGTCCACTTCCGGTCTCGCGGAAGATCTCACGCTCAGGGCCTTTGTGTGGGCTCGGCGCCAAAGCAGACAAGGGGATTCTCTAACTGGCACCCACACACACCAACACAACGAATTCCAACATAGTGTCAGTGTTAATAGAGTTTTAAATCATTTTAAGTAGGATTATTGGAGTCTGAGTTGTCTGTTTAACCAATATTGTGGCTTATACATGTTTTTTATGAAAAACAAAGTTTAACAGCAAACTGAGTCCTAAAATAAAGTGGCAAATAATAATTATCTCATCACCATCATCACGTCGTACATCACTTATGAGCTCATCTCTACATCTCCAGCAGTGTGCTGCATGTCTGGTTCGTCTAACTTGGATAGTTTTCGTGATGTGTGGTAGGTGCTTTGTGGGGTGTTGCCTTCAGGACCTATTCAATATTGTACGCAGCATTCTTGTGTAGTTGCTGTCAAGCTTTTTCTCCATCCGTTTTGTTAGCGTTCATGTATCGAAGGATCGCTGCTTGGAAGAAACTGCGTTTAATTTTATCGGTCAGTACTGACTTCCATATGACCGATAGCTATTGATAGCTGTCCATGCCTTTGTTAGTCGCATATCGATGCCTATCTCGGTCGATGAGGAACTGCTTCCAAGGTCGATGAACTTGTCTACTAGTATCAGAGAGCAACCGTTTAGTGTGGAAATGTCCCCTGTTTGATTAAAGCACATATATCCCGTTTTGTGTGCATTGACATGGAGGCCAATGTCTGCAGCAGTTCGTTCCAGACTATGTCGTACGGTTTCGGCTTGTGCGGGTGCATTTGCCAGAATCGCTATGCCATCGGCGTAGTTGGCGTTGGTAATTGTTTTTGCGGCGTACCTTCTGCTTCTTTTCTTTATCAGCTCGAAACCGTTTTAAATGCATAAAATAACGACTAAACAACTACTTGATATACACAACATTAGAAATATTCATTTGCCCAGTCGGCTGGGAAGGCTGTAGAATATACTGACTGTACCTCTACAGAGGGGTAAGACCCCCCTCTAAATGAATGTCCTGGATATGACACTAAACAATATGATGGTGAAGTTCTGCTGAGAGCTGGTTCTCACTGCCTCGAACTGCAACAACTGACTCCAAACTAATTGAACTTCTTGTCGCACCGGGTCATATCATTGTTTGTCGTCCACCTGCTTCCTGTGAGCTTCGTATCTGCACCCAATTCAACCCGTCCACAGTCAAGGTTATACTCTGATATCTTCGACCGGGTGCACCTTTTCCTTGATCGACGGCTGGGTCGGAGGTCAATATGTTACAAATTGATCTAGCTTTGAGAATAATGAATGTTCCCGTCTGATTTTCAACGGAACAATAAATTTATGATATATTTGCTGCTTTGAATGTTGTCTATGACTCAGAGAGATGTTCGAGATAATGCTAAAAACGACTATGAACAGCTTTGTTTCTTAATACATCAACTAAGTATTATGAAACTATCGATAACTTGTATATTTGTAGTGTAGTGTTTTAACATATACAAAATAACAGCAGCAGCAGCCTAGAGATATAAAAGACAAAAGGTTAAAAGTCTCGGTCTAATTTGGTTCTTCTTCCTCCAGAGTGAATAGCTTCAGGCTCACACACAGGCACGCAAGCCACATCGAAATTATCCATTTACAACCAACATATACGATGAAAAGGTAAAATCTAGTATGTATTGCTTTGTTAAATAAATGTTGGTTTGTTGGTTGGGTTTTATGGCATATCAACCTTTGTAGGTTATTTAACACCAAATCCATTTTTATACAAATAGTTCTATTTCAAACCATTCAGTTTAGGATAAGTACACAGCTTAAATGTAAGAACAGTTTAATTGGGAAAAACATTTCTATTTCAAGCTATTCAGTTTAGTCAAGCAGTACTAATTCAGCTAATTCAGTTTTGTATAAGTACGGATTTTTATTTTACATACAGTTAAATGTCAAAACAGTTGTATATTAAACAAATGAGTTGAGTGTAAGTATATGGGTCAATGTCAAAAAACAGTTCCATTTCAAATAATTCAATTTAGCACGAATAAAGTGTGAGAGGTATATTTTTCTAAAGAAGTGTGTTCGTTCGTCATTATTGTTGATTTTGTTTCCGCATGCATCTGTATATTTAAGTGTATTCTGCTAATAAAAAAACTCTTTCGAATATCCTGCTTTTGCAGTTATATTCAAAACAAGGAAAATAATATTCCTTTTATATATATATATATATATATATATATATATATATTATTCAGTCCAGTTAAAATGGAGTCAGGAATAATTCCATCAGGGCAAAAAAATTATTTAACTATGAATATTGAATTTTCCTGGTAAAGAGCTCAATGTAACTGACATCACGGAGCAATAATTTCTTTGAGAAAAACAGAAACCGGTCATGTTAGCATTATAAATTTTATTTCCATCCTGTTATGGGTATTGATATGAATCAATAACACTAAAAAAAAACAGGACTTCTTCAGATCTAATGGATTAAATAATTACAGACAGAATAGACACAGGAGGGAAGGCTGGGATGGGGTAGAAGAGTGGTGAAGAGTTTCCTCCCCATTTCGCCAACTTCCGGATTTTCTTTTTTCTTTTCACCAGTTGGAATCACAATAATTTTTTTTAAATTTCTAAATCCTAAATACATTTCAACGTAAAACTTCAGATTTAATAATATATATATATATATATATATATGTGTGTGTGTGTGTGTGTGTGTGTACGTGAGTGTGTGTGTGTATGTGTATGTATGAGTTCGTGTGTGTATATATGTGTGTATATGTATGTGCGTTCGCGTGTGTGTATGGGTGTGTATGCGTATGCAAGTCACCGGTAGAGAATATTTCCATCTTTCAAAAATATATAGGGACGTCTGACGTTAAAAATGAAACGAGAAATATCTGCCTCTTCATTCGTAGAATAATTTCAGCCGTAAACCATTTAAATGCCCAGTTGCATGAGCTATAGAATACACCGACTGTATTTCTGAAGAGGGGTAAGACTCCCGCCAACGAGTGTCCTAAACACTAAACAATCAGATGCCAAAGTTCCAGTATTGCTGGAGCTATGAGAAATGCGGAGTACCCCTTCATTGCCATCGCTCCTAGGTCCACTCTGGCCCGCAGTAGTAGCACCTGAAAAGGTCCTATCAAAATTGAACTAAACTGCGTAATCATGCTAAACTGAATTGTTCGAAATAGGACTGTTTTGTCATTGAGCTGAGTGTAAACAAAAACTATACTTATACTAAACTAAAATGTTTGATTTATGACAGTTTGATTAAATTGAATAGCTTGAAATAGAAATGTTTTTGACAAATAAACTGTGTACTTATACAAAACTGAATTGTTTGAAATAGAACTGTTTATTTGAATAAAAATAGATTTGGCATTAAATAACCTACAAAGGTTGATGTCCCATAAACCCAAACAAACAGACAAACAAAAATAAACTGTATTTTTAGAATAGAATTTTTTTATATTAAAACTCTACTTAGGCTAAACTGAATTGTTTGAAATAGAACTGTTTTGATAGTTAAACTGTATATCAATACTAAACTGAATTGTATGAAATGGAACTGTTCTGGCATGCTAAACTGAATTGTTTGAAATAGAATAGTTTTGACATTTAGCTGTGTGTAAACAAAAACTATCCCAATTTTTTAAATAGAACTGTTTGCTTAAACGGAAAAGCTTTAAACAGAAATGCTTTTGAGAGTTGAACTGTGTAGTTATGCTAAACTGAATTGTTTGAAATAGAACTGTTTATTTGTATAAAATGAATTTGGCAAATAACCTACATAGGTTGATATGCCATAAAACCCATCCAACCAACGAAACAAATCATTCAAATGTGGAGCTGCATTGGCAAAATTTTAAGACACAATTTAGTTCAGTGATTTTTAGTGTTATCCTAAACATGTCTCTGGGGTGTAGATGACATTCAATATATACAACCATGACAATTTTTATAGTAATAAATCATTTAAAAAGGGTAGAAGAATAAATATATTCTATTTAAAACACTAAAACTGCTTCTCGTTCTTGCTTTTGGGATCTTTTAACATAGAATATATTGATATTGATAAAGTATAGTGGAAAGAAAGAGAGAGTGATAAAGAGAAATAGGTACTCTTTCTCTCTCTCTCTCTCTCTCTCTCTCTCTCTCTCTCTCTCTCTCTGTTTATGTGTGTGTGAGCATGTGTACTCACAACAGTTTGGTGATGTAAATTGCAATCATCTTAGGGGATTATTGTCGAAAGCATATAGCTAACGGGAATTACATGTGTGCACAGAAAGGTCGCCTTTTATAGACAAAACCTTGCAAAGCGGTTTCGGTTTAGCGAAACTTCAAGAAAATTTGATAAGCTACTAAATATAACGAAAAAATATAGCTTTCTATTGATCGAGATCGTATGATATTGATGGCAAGGCCACACTTCGTGGATGAGATTTCAAAACAGACGCCTCTCGTTCTTTGAAACTGTCTTGTCTTGCTCCTATTCCAGTCCTGTCCAGAGACGCCCTTCGGTTAAGTGACGCCATATGTATAAGCTAAGAGTCTTTGAGTCTGAAAGCAAATCTGGCATAAGTAGTAAGGGGGTCGGCTCACTGGACATGTAAATAGTTTTATTCCGCAAACTTGATCCACGTTTTCATTGAAACTTTTCTATCCATGTTTTTTTTTTTTTTTAGATCTCTTGTCATCGATTGGATATATTGATAAGATAATATCAGTGTCTCGAGTATGACACTAAATTGCATCATGTGATGCGGTTACTGTTCTGGAGCCCTGGAGAGTGTGGCGTACAACTCTGATCCTGGTCGGTAGTACCTGTTAAGGAGTTTACTGGGGGCTTATAGGTAGGTAATTATTTGGTTTAGTTTATCTCTTTGTTTAATGACATGTCAACCTTCATGGGTTATTTAATGGCAAAACCATCCCCGTTAAAGGACATTATTGGTACAATATAACCCATATATGAGGTGATATGGGAGGTCACACATATAAAGGTATTAGTCCGAAAATGAACGTAATTGTGAAGTTATCTTTTTAGCCATAACACACAAGTACCAGTATATGAGAGAATATTGCTTATGAGTTCATCTTTATTATTCCCTAAAAGTCTTTCTCGTTTTACTTAAATTGTTTGCCCGATTGACGGTAAGTGGCCGTACAACTACCCTTTTGTGGAGTGCTGCTTTTAGGATTTCTTCAAAACAGCATGCAGTATCTTTTTGTAGTTTGTATTTAGCTTATTCTTCAGGCGTTTTCTTTAAATTGAAGTACTAGTAACTAGTTCAAGCGATGCAACCGTAGTGTTGTGCAAACAACTCCAAAAGTTGATGTGGTACAGAATTCTGTGTTATGATATCACTGAAAAACAGAAAGGAAGACAAGGTTATATATACTCACAGGAAAAAATATGTGCAAGTAGTATTGAATAGAATATGCAAACGTGTCCAATCAGCGAGAAATGTGCATATATTCTTTACGAACCGGCAGTATGGAGAAGAGGTACAAAAATGAAAAAAAGCTCACTTGATAATGTTGGGTAAATGGTCATAGACATGTTGACTTTATCGATCAATGGCAGGGCGAGACACAATACTGTAAAAAAAAAAAAAAAAAAAAAAAAAAAACTGAGAGCGAGCATGGTTTTTGAAACGTCATATGACACCCTCCGGGCACCTTCATTCTTTAAGGGAGATAACTATTTATTGTCTCCAAACAGATTAAAAAGGCCATTTCAGAAACTGTTATTATTAAATAGGATGGCTTAAAACTATATAAATATGGGAGAATTATCTATATTAAGAATAGTTCCTTAAAACCATATAATGGCTTAAAATGCATGAAACCATATATTTTTGTACAAATTATTAGTATTTGATAGAAATATTCAAATCCAAATAATTGTGGTATAAATACTTATAGATATACTAACAATATTTTTATTTTATACATATTATTAATAATTTTTGATTTGCGCCCCGGCATTAAATAACCAACTAGAAATCAATTAATATTCATTAAAATTCTTTAATTGAAACATAATGTTTAAAATTATAACATTGATCTACAACACTAAAATGTGGATATTTATTGGATGAGTTGGTTTGCCAAAAATTTGATGATTTACAAGATTTAAAAATTAGCATTAAATATTAGCCCGGAAGATATGTCCTTTTTTGAAATAGCTGGCTATGTTGCACCAAAAGATTGCGCCCTGTCAGTGAAGTTTAGAATACATCGACAGTATCTTCTGCTTAGAAATAAGACCTCCAGAAAAGACATGTCCTTAGTCAGAAACTATATCCAGTGTTAAGGATTCAGCTTTTGGGCTTTAGAAAGACATTTTTTCATTGCCACTACTCCCAAGTCCGCTCTGACCGAGAATAGTAGTACTTATTTGGGTTATATTCATGGATTCCATATATTCCCTTGAAAATTATTAGTATTGAATAGGAATACGTAAACCCATACAAATTGTTGATATTTGATGGGAATCTATTTATATTACTGATATAACAACTTCTGTCTGGACTGGTATAAAAAAATAAGAAGACATCAAGTGATATTTTGAAATGCCGCTAAACAGACAAACCAAAACAAAGTATTATCAGTAGTATACATATTATTTTTCTGTCGATGGATGTGTTTTATTCTTATCTATAGAAGCCACCCTAATAGATGAGTAGCACTTTTGATCCTGGTCGTTGTCCCGTAAGATTCGTACACCCAGAACCTGGTTAAAGACAGTGTGGACAGGTCTTTGGATTTGTCCGTCTTTACGTCCACCATGCTGCTTCCCATGGCTTTCGAAAAAAATCCTTCCCCCTTCTGCTTTTATTAAGTTTTTAACTTAGTAAAAGCCCAAAATTACATCTTTTTTAAAAATCTTAATCAGAGAGTCCTTATTGATGGATCGACAAAATCAGAGAAAATGGCTTCGAGCTGACAAAGAAAAGAAGCAAAAGGTACCGCGCAAAAACGATCACCGACGCCGATTACGCTGATGACTTGATGTTACTGGCGAAGTAGGCATTGGCCTCCATGTCAATGCACACAAAACTGAATATATGTGTTACAACCAAACGGGCAACATTAACACACAAGACGGAGCCTCTCTGAAACTAGTAGACAAATTCACCTACCTAGGAAGTAGCGTCTCATCAACCGAAAAAGACATCGACACACGACTAACGAAAGCATGGACAGCTATCGATAGGCTCTCGATCATATGGAAATCGGACCTGACCGATAAAATGAAACGCAGTTTCTTCCAGGCAGCGGTTGTATCGATACTGCTATATGGATGCACTACATGGACGCTAACTAAACGGCTGGAGAAGCTAGACGGCAATTACACAAGAATGCTGAGCGCAATATTGAACAACATCCCACAAGACACCAACTATATGGCCACTTGCCTCCCATCACGAAAACTTTACAAGTTAGACGAACCAGACACGCAGAGCACTGCTGGAGAAGTAAGGATGAGCTCATAAGTGATGTACTCCTATGGACCCCCACATATGGTCAAGCAAAAGCAGGACGACCAGCTCGAATTTACATACAGCAGTTATGTGAGGACACAGGATGTAACCCTGAAGACCTGCCAGAGGCGATGAATAATAGGGAGAAGTGGCGAGAGAGGGTCAGGGATATCCGTGCTAGCGGCACGACATGATGATGATGATGATGATGATGATGATTTTTACGTTAACTTAAGTGTTCAAACTATAAGAAATTCCAATATATCAGCATCTGTTATCTCATTTTACATGGTTCAACTACTACTTGAAATTACAATATTAGTCTTTTTGCATTTAAAGCACAGATAATACACAGCAGCAATTTTACAAAAAAATAAAATCTTTCGTGCACTTTAAAATGACAATATAGTAAAAGACAAAAAATAACTAAACGTTAGATGACCACTGCCAAAAGTAGGAAGGATTTGCATTGCTTTTGGCCACCGCCTTCATTTTATCACAGTCCGTCCATTCTACTGTCACCTGGGGGTTCTAAATCTTTCCTCTTTTATACAGATACACACGTGTGTTTCCAGCGCTTCGGAGGGTGTGGAGGAAAGATTACTGTTATGGTACCCAACCTGCAGACTGTAATGAACTCTTTCAGTTGCTATTAGTATCGGGAGAATATTCATGTCGGTGGTGAAGTTCTCCCCTGCCTAATACTTTGGCAGTTACACTGACGTTCAACAACTTTTTTTTAAATCTATATTGTGTTATACTTTCGTTAATATACGTTGTTCCACGTAAACCCGAGTTCGTGCCTTTCTTCCGAATCCTTTAGTGGTCCGCAACAAGTACCATGACTCCCACTTAAACCACTAATCCAAACCACATCGCTCTTCGCGCGGGTAAAAAAAAGGCGCGTCTTACTGAGTTTGGAGCCCCGGCCCAAGTGTTCGACTAATCAGTTACATAACTCAAACTAAAACAAAAATTACCAAAATATAAAGGCACAATACAAATAGTGACAATCAACGTTAGAATTTTGAATAGAATAGGCCAACAACCGGAGCGGACAGCTCCTGCGGTAGATCATAACATAGACGTAATATGCATGCCAGAACACAGATACATTTTAGGCGAAGATATTAAATTAGACGATACCGGCAATCGATGGAGGCTTGTCCCTGCATCTGCATGGAAAAACTCTGTCACAGCCACGATAGATGTAGGTATGCTTATTGGACCACTAAATTGCATCGAGAAAATGCACCCGGGGATGTTGATAGCTGCGTTTAATGGCAACTCCAGGACAACAATCAACTCCTGCTACAGCCCTACCAATGTTAATGAAGAAACAGACCTCATCGCCTTCTATCCCTTATTCGCAGCATCTCGAGACACAATGTTCTCGTCATTGATGGAGAAATGAATACCGAAATAGGTAAAAACGTAAACCACAAATTCAGTTCACACAATTCGTCGAACAGAAATGGGGAACATCTAACAGATTTCACGCTAGAAAATAGATTATCACGCCTCAATAAAAACTTTCATAAAAGAAAAAGAAAACTATGGACCGACACCTACGCAAATAATGCTAAAGCACATACACACCACGTCTTTATAAATAAGAAACGGAAAAATAGCGCATTGAATTGCGAGGCATATTTCTCTTTCAAGGACGTGTCCTCCGATCACCGAATTTTCACGTCAAAGATACAACTGATCCTACGAAAGAATGCGGTCTGAACAACAACAACCGTACATTTTGACTGGTCCCTGTTTAACAACAGGAATATTAGAGATAAATATAGGTTAACACTAAAAAAACAAATTCGATGCACTTCAGGAGATATCAGAAACCCTTAATCCGAATGACGAATATGAGAACTTCGTCAATGTCCAGTTAGAAGCAGCAGCAAAATGCATACCAACTAAACAAAGAGCTAAACTTAGAGTCCCATGGGAGACATTAGCGGTTAGAAGAAAGCGTACAGACGTGAAAACAACTTCCAAAGGCAATAGGAGGAACCCATCCAATATCAATACATAGAAACTTAAGAAGACACAAAATGAATTAACTAACTTTTACCTAAAAGAATACATAGAATACATACAAAATCAGATCGATAAGATTAGAGACCTGTTTGAAAAAAGACAATCTAGGATAGCATGCAGACGGTAAACAAAGTGAGCAGAAGGAAGAACATTGTGAAAGCTGAACCGAAAGCTACCAGCCAAGAAGAACGAATACAACTGTGGAAATAACATTTCGAGAACTTACTTGGAAAACCTCCAAAAGTTACGCGTGAACCAATCACGGAAATTATCAGTAATCAATTAGACATCAAACTTCGACAGTTTACGTAAGAAGAACTCGACTCAGTCGTAAGAAAAATTATAAATAGGAAAGCTGCAGGACTTGATGAAATACCCACTGAAGTATGGAAGACCAGGCAATTCGACCACTTACTGCTTCGACACTGTAATGCCATATATAATCAAAACGCAATAGACAGATGCATCCTCCCGTGCCCTAAGAAGAGTGACATCGGAATAGCCAAGAACTACCGAGGTATAACCCTTACATCCATAGCAGCCAAGGTCTTTAACGCAAGAGAGGGAAGATGGTGCTAATGCCTCTTCCCTATGGCTTACTCAAAGAAACTGTCGCAGCCATAATGATGCTATATAAAAATACCAAAGTAAAAGTCCGCTCACCGGATGGAGACACAGACTACTTCGACATTCTAGCAGGTGTGCAACATTAGGCACACACCTGTTTATCATCTGCCAAGACTACGTGCTTAGAACGTCTATTGATTTAATGAAAGAAAACGGTTTCAAGCTGGCGAAGAAAGAAGCAGAAGATATCCTGCACAGACATTGACAGACGTGGACTGCGACGATGACATCGCGTCTCTGGCAAATACCCCCGCCCAAGCCGAATCCCTGCTACATAGTCTGGGTCGACCAGCTGGTAGCATAGGCCTCCATTTCAACTCTGCCAAGAAAGAATACACGTGCTTTAATTAAAGAGGAGACATCTCCACACAAAAGGGTTGGCCTTTGAAACTGATGAACAAGTTCATTACCTCGGAAGCAGTGACTCATCAACTAAGAAAGAAATCAACACACGACTAGCAAAGGCATGAACAGCTACCGATAGGCTATCGATCATACAGAAATCAGACCTGACAGATAAAATAAATCGCAGTTTTTTTTCCAAACAACGGTAGAGTCGATACTGCTATATGGATCCACTACATGGACGCTAACTAAATGTACGTAAAAAAGCTTGACGGCAATTACACAATAATGTTGCAAGCAATACTGAACAAGTCCTTGAGACAACATCGCACTAAACAGCAGCTGTAAGGCCACCTACGACCCATCTCGCAAACTACCAAAGTTAAACGCACCAGGCATGCGGGACACTGCTGAAGAAGTAAGGATGAACTCGTAAGCGATATACTCCCGTGGACCCCTTCACATGGACGAGCAAAGGCAGGATGACCAGCTCGAACCTATAAACAACAGCCCTGTGCCGATAGACGGTATAGCCTTGAAGACCTACCGGGAGCTATGGACGATAGAAGCGGGTGGCGAGAGAGGGTTAGAGGAGATCCATGCAGGCAGCATGACAAGATGATGGTGATGATAGATATTATTCTGACTTGATATTCTATAGAGGTGATTAAAGTTTTGAGATAAAATCTTTTCATTATTCAACACATCAATCAAACTAGATCCTTCATAAGTGTTTATTTGTTTGAAATATCTGATCTTAATTGTGTATTATAGTTCCACTTAATATTCAGTGGTGTAATGTTTTCCATCAAAAACTTATTGCTTGGAAATTGAGACTCCATATTGAAATCATATAAAACCAGGGGAGTTGCTAACGTGCTAGATTACGGAACTGTAGTAAGCGAGTTCGAACTCCAGTTGTCCAATTACGTTCACTTTCAAATTAATACTTTTGGGAAAGGCGTGAACACCCTTATTCCTCAGCAAAGGGTATTATAACAGTATTACCCACCTTCAACTAGAATGGCTTAGGAATAAAAAAAAGACATGAAGGTTGATATGTCTTTAAATAAAGAAACCCCACTGAAACCCACTTGATGTTTCTCATAAAAATTGTTTCAGTTCTATAGGTACTACCCCTGAAAAAATATAGAATTAGAAGACTCAGAGGAAGTTCAGTTTGTTTGTCTTTTGATTTTCGTTTTTGTTTTTGTTTTTAGCTGTAAAAAAAAGCTAATAAAAGATAAGACCCCAAGCATTTTTTCTTTAATAAGTGAAAATGCAGGCTTTATGAAATATCCCATAAACAAACTACATTAGATTACACTGGTTTACAAAAATAAATTTTTGGTCTGAGGCAAGAATGGGGATAGGTGTTTTTTGTTAATTTAGGTGTGCTGAATTCAAATTTATAAATAGTTTTGGTCTATCACCTCTAGTTTTCTGGCTTTTAAATAGTCTCATTTTAGTATAAACAGAGAATATATGTGCATATTTCAAGAGTTGCAGCAGCTTATAACAGATAAAACAGGATAGATAAAGAAAACTGATTGAATCAATATACTTGGATGACACAATTACACAATTCATAGTAACACAGTCAAAAGTGTGTTTTCTTAGATCTGGTGAATTTTGCCTCCGGGATGTCACTCAAGAGCATCCAGCAGAAGTCTCCCATCATGCCGGGGCTCCATTTGCCTTGATAGTTGCTCTCCATCTTCGTAATGTCTTGGTGGAATCTTTCTCCATGCTCATCACTCACTGCTCCAAGGTTTGGCAGGAAGAAGTTGAGGTGGGAATGGAGAAAATGAATCTTCAGTGAAATTCGACACCCCATATCCTCGTAAGACTTTAGCAACTTCTCAATACAGGCGTGTGTTACCAAGGAAGCCACTACAGACTGACTTGAATGCTTCCCATGCTCTCAGTTCCTTTAAGTTAAGAAGCTCCTCTAAATCAGTATCCTTCAGGACTTCTTGGATCTGAGGTCCGACAAAGATGCCCTCTGAGCTTAGCAGCACTAAGACCTGGGACACACAGGAGACAAGTGTTGGAAGGCAGTACCATTTTTGTGCAACGCTTTCACGAAATTATTCATCAAACCAACCTTGATGGGAAGTGGAGGAAGAAGTACCTTATTTATGTCCACCAGAGGATTCTCCTTGAGGCTGTGTTTGCCAGGAACAAAAGTGCTTCTAGACCCCTTCTAGTCTTTCTGCTTGTAATGCTGGAATACAGCTCGACTATCCCAGAGACAGAGAAAACAACAGTACTTTGTGAAGCCCGCTTGCATACCCATGAGAAGACCAATGACCTTATTTGTTCCGATTCCTGAAACTGGTGATCCTTACATCTTCCTGGACAAGGTTCCACAGTTTAAGCCGAGAAGCCAAGAGCTCTGACTGCTGTTTTGACAGATACAAATCGCGAGCAAGATCATTCAGGTCTTCTTGCGCGATCCAGTGTGGCACATTGCCACTTGTTCCTGAATATGTAGATTCAATATCTTTGAAGGCATTTCTTCATCTGATGAGGAAAGAAGATCCTTATTTACTGGAGGTGTGGGTACAGAAAGATCATCTGAATTGGGAATAGGTCTCATAGCAAATCGAAGGTTGGGATATTTGATCCATTTCCTAGAAGATGCATTGAAACCAGTTATATTAGTTAAACAAAAATAACAATCATCTGCGTGGCTTCACGGCTCTCTCCAAACCATCAGGACTGCAAAGTTGAAAGCCGCTTTCTTGCCATTAAGCTATGCAGTTAGTCCATTGTAGCAGGGTTTACAACAGATGTGTGGAGCCCAAGACTTGTCCTGATCACCAATTCTATAGTCAAAATAGTGAAAGTAGGCGGTTCTTAGGAAGGAAGTGATGGTTCGACGCTGTGCAACTGTTGTGAAGTCCCTACACACGTAGCAGAAAGAATTGGCCTTGTTGAGGGATCCTTAACATTTTGACATTCTTGGAGTCATTGGAGAATCTGAAAATATAACACAGTAAAACTAAATGTGAATTTGAAAATGTAATACTAATATTTAGTAACCCAAAAGATGTGTAACACGATAGATGAGGGACACCAACCTCCTACGCCGCCTGCGAGACAACCTCTTCCAATGACTGCCAGAGTGTGGATTGAAACCTGCTGCCTTAACTGTCAAAATCCGCCTTGATATATAACTATATATATATATATATATATATATAATGTAATGCTATCACTTACATTTAGTGCATAATAACTAAAAAATAAGCCACAAGTCTCACAATATTAGAATTCACCCTGAATTCATATACGCTTTTTTGTACCGTATATGCACAAAAAGCACACTATGCATCACTAAAAAACTAGAGGTGATGAGTTAAAACGGACTTCAAATAAGGTAAAAACGGGTATTATTGTGCTTGCCTCAATTTCTTTGTAAACCAGTGTTATCGAACTAGCATTAATTCTTTTTAACTCAAAAAAAAAGGTGAAAATAGGTGAGAAACATCAAAATAGTGACAAAAAACATTGTTATTCGTCTGATCCCTTTTGGTCATGTCTTTATAGGAGAAGTTTGTCTGAAAAGTTAATAGGCTGTCAAAAATCCTCTCATAGAATGTGACTAAATCATTTTTAAGACATGGTTACTATTGCTGTTCACACACTTCTTCCATCGATATCATTTGTGGTTGGATCTCGTTGGCCCCAAAAGTGATCAACAGTAGATATGTCACCATCACATCCACTTTTCAGACCCACATTCGTGCATATATATATATACATATATATATTTTTTAGTCGAGGGTGACCCGAAGGCTCCATTTTCAATAGCTACCACACGGAGGTGTAGGGAAAGACGCTACTCTTTCCCCTGGATTGATCCCTACCTTATAATGCTGAGTGTTAAGCAAGGCGGCATCAAGTACCATTTTTTGAGTCTTTGGCATGACTCAACCTGGCATTGAACCCCGGTCTCCCGAAACATTGGCGAGCACTCTACTCATCAGATAACCGGCTCATTGGCCAAGCGGTTAGAGTGTTCGGCCATGGGCCTGGAGGCCTGGGTTCAATCCCAAGTCGCATCATACCAAAGATTTTAAAAATGGTACTTGATACTTCTTTGCTTAACACTCTGCAATATAAGGTACGCATCAAGGGTAAAGTGGAGAAATCCTGGGAAAGGAGTAGCGGCCTCCCTTACACTTCGGTGTAGTAGCTATTGGAAAAGGAGCCTTTAGGTCTACCTAGTCAACGGCTCTATCTTTACTTTACTATATATATATTAGAAAAAATGGAAATGAATTCGACGCCATGTGAATATAAAAATATGGAAAAACACAAGATATTCAAATAATGAGTTTTTTTTATTGTTAAATATTCTGCCAACTATAATTTTGGTTTTCTATTTATTTTTATATTAAAGTTCATTTGGTTAATGTAAATATCTTGCAAGTTTTTTTTTAAATATATTCAATTTTTTGAAAAATTTGAGTATCTTCTGAATGCCGTATTTTTTTCCAGTTTTTATATTTACATTCGCATGTTGAAATGATAGATTTTGGTGAATCTTACTGTCCACTATCATACAATCCAACATCTCTAATGAAACCTGATATATTTGACTTTAAACCCTCTCTTTCTTCCTACAGCACCTTTATCCTCTCCGTCATTTTATCATGTTTCTTCAGCAATTGAAAAACTCAAAAAATGTTTTTACCTGAAAAAGTTCTTGGAATAAAGAACAAAATATGGCGGATACATCAAAACCTCAGTTAAGTGTTTGATTTGTCCAACCTTCTCCATATTTCTTTCACACACACACACATACACACACACACACACACACACACACACATATATATATATATGTATAGATGTGTGGGGGACTTTGATTCGTGTAACGAGAATCAAGAAGTTGGATGTCCACGCCGACTGCAGGCACGTTCATGGTCGACAATGCCGCTGCGGGACTTGCAGGCACGTTTCGAGTGGCCACACCAGAAGATCTTGTCATGGTTTGAGAATATAGTGATACAATTCCTCATCTTGGGCAGGTAACACATGTTCTTTATGGCATAATTACATTTTCTCTTTCTTATGTAGTGACATACTTACTAAAAAGAATTTTTACGGACAAAATATGTCCCTTAATTTCAATCTAACTACAATTGCTATACTTTTTCTCCTTTATCCGATATATATATATATATATATATATATATATATATATATATATATATATATATATATATATATATTATAGCGAAAAAAAGATGGTTCTATCATAAGGAATCCAAATAGTAGTAAGAAGTATTATAAATTAAGAAAGGAAATTGTCGAGAATATTTCCAGAAAAGTATACAAATTTATGATCTTCACAATTTCAGAAATGATGCAATTCTTTTTCTTTCAGAACCTCTGCCATAAATATAGTCAATATTACGGTTTGCCTCTGGAATATTACTGCACTTTCAAACTTTGTATTTTCATTAAATGTCATATATGCTCCAGAAATAAGTCAATCTTTCAGACTGTCCAGTTGGTAACTAAATTTGCTGAATTATACAGCGACACCGTCCCCTATTCATACAAATTTGTACAAACATGTCCGAACACGTTTTAGTATCAATCAAACATTATACAATTCAAAAGGAATTATTTATCCTATCTGTAAGATTTTGGCAAAGACTTGTTTGGTTATATATATATATATATATATATATATATATATATACGTGGTGCCTTCAATAAGTTTCCAGACTTTTTTTACAGACATTTAAAATTGTCGTACACTCTTGAAAGTTCAATATGTTATTGCTATATTTCTTATAAGCTGGCCGGCAAATTTTTATGATTTTAGGTTCAAATGAACAGCTACTAAAGCCTGATTGTCACAGCTGGTGAATTTCAAAAATGGAATCTGGAATTTAGAAGAACAATATGCAATAAAATTCTGTTTTAAATTAGGAAAAAATGCCATGCGATGAAAGCTGGATCTACTGCTATGACCCAGAGACCAAAAGACAGAGTTCCCAGTGGAAGCATGCTAGCTCTCCCAGACCCAAGAAGGCCAGACAGAGCAAATCCACCCACAAACTTTTGATAATCCTTTTCTTTTTTACAGCACTGGCATGATCTACATGCACTGGGTTCCCACTGGACAGAGAGTCAACAAGGAAAACTATGTTTAGGTTTTAAGGGAGATCTGGAAGGGATTCCGTCGGAAGAGGCCAGCACTCTTCAAATCGGGTGAGTGGTATTTTCACCAGGACAATGCACCAGTCCACATATCCATCCTTGTCATAGACTATTTGACCAAGATGAGCATGAAGATAGTTCCTCATCCTCCCTATAGTCCAAACCTTGCTCCCTGTGACTTTTGCTTATTCCCTAAGCTCAGAGGCTGACAATTAAGGAGACGAAAGAGGCTGTGACGGAGGTCATTGACACGTTCACACAAGAGGACTTCAAAGGGTCCTGCAAGAAGTTGTTTGAACGGTACAACATATGTATTGCAGCCGGAGGAGATTACTTCAAAGGGGGCTAGAGTTTCATGGGTGTACTATCAATAAAAGTGCCCATACGAAAAAAAGTCTGGAAACTTATTTTAATGATCCTTGTATATATATATATATATATATCATGTCATGCCGTTAGCACGGATTTTCCGGAACATCTCTCGCCACTCGTCTCTTACGTCCATCGCTTTCGACAGATTTTCCAGGCAACAACCTGTATCAGTACAGAGCTGTTTTAGATACGTCCTAGCAGGTCATCCAACCCTTGCTCGTCCGTGTGAAGTGATCCACTTCATAAGTATACGGCTTTTGAGTTCGTTCTTTCTTCTCCAGCAGTGTCCAGCCTGTCTTGTTTGTCTAATTTAGATTATTTTCGTGATTGGTGGTAGGTGGCCGTATATCTGCTGTTTTGTGGGATGATCAGTATTGCTCGCAACATTCTTGTTAAATTACTGTCAAGCTTTTTCTCCACACGTTTAGTCAGCGTCGACGTACTGCATCCATATAGCAGAATTGACACGATTGCTGCTTGGAAAAAAACTGCGTTTTATTTTACTGGATTTGTCTGACTTCCCGATGACCAATATCCTGTCCATGCCTTTACAAGTCGCTTGTTGATGTCATTTTCGGTTAAATAAACACTGCTTACGAGGAAGATAAACTTTTCTACCGGTTTTTAGATAACCAGCAATTAGTGTGGAGAAATCGCCCCTTTGATTAAAGTCCATGCATTCTACTTTGTCTACGTTGACATGGAAGCCTCAGCAACCAGGTGCCCGTTCCAGACTAAGTTGCTGGGATTCTCGGAGAAAGGGAGCATGCAGCTTTGTCCATTTGTCTATCGTGTTCTGGTTATATACGGCATTGCACTATCGGAGCAGAATACCGTCGAATGTTATCATGATCGACAGCTTTCCTCTTTTTAAGTTTTCTTCGTACTACGTCAAGTTTTTCCTAGTGTAATGTTTAGTTGATCACAAATAATTTTCGTGATGGGTTCATCCATAACTTTCGACAGTTTTCCAGGTAATTTCTTGAAATGTTGTTTCCACAGTTGTATTATATATATATATATATATATATATATATGTATGTATGTATGTATTAGAAATACTCTCAGTGAATCTAGTTGAAAAGCTGGAAGAAACTTTCTGCATTTCATTTTGGGATAAGCATAAACTCATGTCATCTCCCTCTCCCTCTGGCACGGCAACACATCTTGGAGAAGAAAATCTCTTAATTCAATCAAGTAGGTCTATGTGTGACATGAGTAGACGGAGATAGTGTTGGGTATCACCCACCTTTTTCCACACAATGAACAAGTCTATCTGCCATATATAGCAGTAGCTACAAATACCAGGCAGACTAGATGGTGAAGAGCAGCTTCTTATTGGAATAGTATTAGAGCTTGGAGATTGGAGATCGCTTTAGATCACCTTACTTGCTACCGTAATAACGGAAGCCAATACTATCGTTGGACTATATCTTTACTCTGTATTCACTAATCCTATCTTCTTGTCTACTCATAGTCTCTCTATTATCATATTTACCCAACCCCTCCTCTCGGGCAGGATATGACGCAAGGTCAATTTTTAAAGGGAGTTTAACAGGTTTCAATTCAGAGTTTTCCTTCTCCTTGACTAGTTGCCTCCCCAAAGCTGAAGAACCTAGTCTGCGCTACTATTTACCCATAGCTGGAGGGAGAATAATTGGATTCATACCTTTCTATTATATATACCTTTTCCTGAGAATATATCTTTATTTCCTCTCATATCGTGGTTTGACCTTTATTTAATATTACAAGCGTTCACTAACCAGAACGCAACAGATAGATAGATAGATAGATAGATAGATGTTTATATTTTCCATTAAAAATTGCACACCATAAATTTCTTTTAAAAGCTAATTCACTTCTAAACGAAAGAAACCAATCAAAAGGGATAAAATTAAATATTATTAATTGTCAATGATTACTGCACTAAAACTCTGTAACCAAATCAAAAGTTGCAACACATCTCTAATTAAAACTAAATTTTAGATATTAAGAATTAACTTTTTTAAGCAGCTGAGTTTGGTGACATTTAAAACCTACGAATATCCGTTTCGTTTGAATATTTTTTCCACGAGAAACAATAAAAAGAGCCATGGTATATATTACTTTAAAAACTTAAGAAAAATGGTAGATATTTACAAAATTTGTTTCATTATGATATACAAGCCGTGGAAAATTAGCTAATTCAAAATATGTGTCAGAAATCCACTAATTTAAAATTTGCGAGAGAAATGTTTTTGTTCTAAATATGCATCAGAAATCCGTTAATTTAAATTCTGAACAACATTCTGAGATAAATTGCTGATTTCTATTTTAAAACTGTGAAAAGAAATCTAAGAAAAATAAACTAGATATATTCTTACGGTAGAAAAAGGTTTTTGAAAAAGAAAAGTAACCACGTTTTGGTGGTAAATATATATGTCTTATTTTGGAGAAAAATAGAGTCAACAGTTTAGGTGGGTAGTTTGTTCTGCAATAAGGCTAACGTTGTCGGTTAAGAAGACTGCCACGATTGAGGATAAATGGTATCAACGAGACAATCGCTTATCGAAAAATCAAACTAAATTAAAATGTAAGATCAAATATAAATAATCAAACATAGTTATTGATTTGAAATCTGTTTAAGTCGGGAAGAATTTGTTGTTTTGTCGACACAACCAAATAAACACAAGCTTTGCATATATATATATATATATATATATATATATATATATATATATATATAACCCTCCGCTCGGGCAGGATATGACACAAGGTCAGTTTTTAAGCGGATTTTAACAGGTTTGAAATCAGAGTTTTCCTTCTCCTAGACTAGTTGCCTCACCAAGGCTGAAGAACCTAGTCTGTCCTACTATTTACCCATAGCTGGAGGGAGAATAATTGGATTCATACCTTTCCCAAGAGTATTAATATATATATATATATATATATAGAGAGAGAGAGAGAGAGAGGAATTGATAATATACTAATTAAATAAACATGACTAGAAAATCCGACAAACACCCACATGCGACATACCGATCACTGAAAAGCTGTTTCGACCTTATTGGATCTCATCAGCAGTGCATACCATAATCTCCACCACTAGAGATCGAACCAGTAACACCAGAATGTGATTGAGGTTAGTAATGCCAAACTTATAATATAGAAAATAATTAGAACATGGGATTGAGGTCAACAAAACCACATATGTGATAAAGAAAGCAAATATAAAGTGGAATTGAGGTCAGTAATGGCACATAATTGATATTGAAAACAAAAAACGTGGAAATGAGATAATTAATGGCCCAGTTATATGATATCGAAAACAAACACAAGGTAGGATTGAGGTCTATAGTGCCACAGTTGTCAAATCGAAAAACTACACGGAATTTAGACATATATGTCATAGAAAAGAATGAAAACATTGGATTGATATCAATAATTCTAAATACGTGTAAAAATAAGCACATGTTGAGATTGAGATCACTAATTCTACCCATGTGATATAGAAAACAAACTCAAAATGGGATTGAGGTTAATAATGCCCCTTATACGTTGTAGAAAACAAATATAACATCAGATAGAGGTCAGTAACGCCACATGTGTGATATTGAAAACAAACGCAATGTGAGACTGAGATCATTAATACCATCAGCAATGGCCTGGGAAACCGGGGTTCAATCCCAGGTCGAGTTCATACAAAATACTTTTAAAATGGTACATGATAGCTCCTTGCTTAACACTCAGCAATATAAAGTACGTATCAAGGGTAAGGTAGAGCAATCCAGGGAAAGGAGTAGCGCCCTCCCCTACACCTCTGTGTAGTAGCTATTGAAAAGGGAGCCTTCTGGTTGCCCTCGACTATGGTCGATAACTTTACTTACCTTATTTAGATAGAAAGCAAACACAATATGGGATTGAGGTCATAATTCGACAACTGTCATTCAGCAAAGAAAACTACAAGGTGATGAGGTCAGTTATTGACCAAGCGGGTACAGTGTTCGCCAATGGTCCGGGAGACTTGGGTTCAATCACAGGTCGCGTCATACTTTAAAAATGGTACTTAATACCTCATTGCTTAGTGGAGCAATCTAGAGAAAGGAGTAGCGCCCTAACCTACAACTCGGTGTAGTAGCTATTGAAATGGGAGTCTTCTGGTCGCCCTCAACTACGGTCGCAACTTTTCTTACTTTACTTATATAGAAAACAAACACAATATGTGATCGAGGTCATAATTCGACAACCGTCATTCAGCAAAGAATAACTACAAGGGGTTGAGGTCAGTTATGTCACACATGTGACATAGGAAAGAAACAACACGGGAGATTGACGTCAGTAATTCCATGCAAGTAACATAGAAAACAAATATAACGTAGGGTTGAGGTCAATAATGTCACAGAAATGATATAAAAAGCAAACAATATGTGATATTGAAAATGCCACAAATGTCAGAACTCAACCGACCAAAATTAAGAATTTCCTTCTTTTTTTTTTTTTTTTTGTAATATCTTCTTAATTATAGCATCAGCAAATCATATTAGAACACGTGTCATTAACTTTTATTACCTCACACCATTTGACAAGCCCTGATTTTTTTATTATCCGTATCCTGTTTTTTTTTTTTTTACGTGAGGTGTTTATGCCATATATTGACCCTCGACCGAGCCGTCAAACAAGAGATGAACCAGTGTAAATAAGCCAAAGAAGAGCGGAAGCAGGTGGACGTAGAAAATCATATAAGCCGGTGCCCGGGCGGGTCGAGTTCAGTCGGAGACAGAAATGCTAAAGTGAGAACCAGCTTGCAGAAGGCTGGGCCCTGAGTGAACCTTGGTTGAGCAACCCCAGCCAAGATGCGAAAGAAGTGCTGCTATGGTCAAGAGAAGAACTTGGGTCAATATAGCAGTCCGTCCCTGTCTCTCCTCATCTCTCACACACAAGAGAACACCACTCTTTCGAAAATAAAGAGTGAGAGATTTATATTTTTGTAAAGAAGTGTATTCGTTCGTTATTGAAGTCGTCATTATCAGTTGAATATGTTGAGGTGCCCGTGGTGTAGTTTGTGGAGGTGCCCGTGGTGTAGTCATTATCATCGTAGGAAATGGACACGGCGACACGAGTTCAAATCCTGGACGAGACTGATTGCATTTCACATAGCACTAATACCCTTGGGGAAGGTATGAATCCAATTATTCTCCCTCCAGCTATGGGTAAATAGTAGGACAGACTAGGTTCTTCAGCCTTGGTTAGGCAACTAGTCTAGGAGAAGGAAAACTCTGAAATCAAACCTGTTAAACTCCGCTTAAAAATTGACCTTGTGTCATATCCTGCCCAAGCGGAGGGGTTGGGTAAATAGTATCAGTTGAATATGTTTCCGTGTATATTTGTATACGCGTAGTATACAATACAACATTTAAAAACGGTCACCACTTGTGCATGCGTTTAACCTTTGCGAGTAACTACACTTAGAATTCAAGATTTGTTCATCATCTCATTATCTTGTCGTATCATCAGCATCCCTGACCCTCTCTCCCCACCGCTCCTTATCGTTCATCGTTTCTGGCAGGACATCAAGGCCACACCCGGTCTCCACACAGAGCTGCTGTATGTAGGTTCGAGCTGGTCGCCCTGCTTTTTCTCGGCCATGTGAGGGGGTCCATTACTTATGAGCTCTTCCCTACTTCTCTAGCAGTGTCCTGCATGTCTGTTTCGTCTAAATTTGATAGTTTTCATGATGAGTGGTAGGTGGCCGTAAAGCTGCTGCTTTGTGGGATGTTGCCACCAGGACTTGTTCAATATTGCTTGCAGCATTCTTGTGTCGTTGCCGTCAAGCTTTTTTTCCATCCGTTTAGTTAGCGTCCATGTAGTGCATCCATATAGCAGTATTGACACGACCACAGCTTGGAAGAAACTGCGTTTCATTTTATCGGTCAGGTCTAACTTCAAGATTTGTAACCAATCCACAATTTCATCAAACTAAACAAAATATGATTTGTATAATTAATTATCAATAAGATAATAAGTAAAATTAATTACCAACCATTTTTTTGGAACACAACATGGTATTAAGGACAATAATTCCAAATATGTGACATAGAAAATAAATATAACATGTTATTGAGGTAAAAAAAATAAACTTTGTCGATATTGAAAATAAATACAATGTGGGATTAATGTCAATAATGCCACAATTGCGAGATAGAAAATAAACTCAAAGTAGGATTGAGGTAATAATGCCACACATATGTTATAGAAAAACGTACTGTGGAATCGAGGTCAATAATGCCACACGCTTGATAAAGAAAACACAACGTGGTAATGAGGACAATAATGCCACATATGTGATGAATTAGCAAACTCAAAATCGGATTGAGGTCAATAATGCCACATATGTGATATAGAAAAAGGCACAGTGGGATTGAGGTCAATTATGCCACGTATATGATATAGAAAACAAAGACAACGTAGGATTGACGTCAATAATGTCACACATGATATAGAAAACAAACACGTGGTATTGAGGTTAATAATGCCACACAAGGGATATAGAAAACAAATACTACTTAGGATTGAGGTCAATAATACCACACTTGTCTTATAGAAAACAAACACAACGTGAGATTGAGGTCAATTGTACAATGAATGTGATGTAGAAAACTATATTTTAAAGCAGCATATAATTTTTTCAATCAATGAAAAAATGCTATCTGATCTTCTAAACACTAATCCTGGCAATTTTCAACATATTCTCTTTCAACGTGGTCAAATAAATTCTACATATTAATATGCAGACAGACTCGAGAACTTGAAATAAAAAAACAACATCTGCTTGGAAATTAACTCGTCAGACAAAGTTCACATCCTGGGGGAGACTACATTAAACTTCGTGCAAATTACTTTGGGAAAGGCATGAATTGTTAATTCTCTTACCACATCCACCCAACTATATGTACAAAATAAGTCAGAGTAGCTTCTTTTGATTTTATACTTACTACTGACACTGTGTATATATATATGATAGTGGCATCACTAAATCCCCCAAGATTGTCCAGAGTTCTGCCATGTACAGAATTGCATGACACCATGAAGAGGTAAAAAAGAGAGCACATGGCTAATGAGGATGAGAGTACCAAAGGCAACATAAAATCGACATATTTGATGACTTTAAAGAAGTTTAAGTCACTGATTCATATAGACTTGTCATATTGCAAGCTAACAAATCAAAAAAAAAAAGATATATTACCTGGGTTCCAGATTACCGTATTTGACAGCTGTACAAAATATATATGTACTTACATATTCAAATTTTTGCTGCAATTCACGTCAAGGAAGCTTATAAGGCCCCCACTAAAATATTGCATGCCCAACCAAAACATTAGCGTACCCCACCGATGGGGTGCATGACCAACCGGTGGGAATTACTGCAGTAGGGGTTGAAACGAAAAGAGAATAACCACTGCTTATCTGGAAATAGAAAACCATTTACAAAAAAGAATATTACAAAAATACATAAATGTTTTTAAATGTGATCGTATTTTATGAAAACTGATTTAGATTTTTTGGAAATATCGTAAAATACGTATTCAGGCAGTCGAAAGGAAGTCCACGTCAGAAATCTTAATGCTTTCCGTTTAAATGAATTTTAGGGATTTTTATTCCGTAGTGTCACGTGATAGCTCACGAAGACGAAAAGGTAAGAATGATACTCTCCCCCCGTTGAACTAACATTATCTAGCAGTCAAAAAGTGACCGTTAGGAGAGAATGTGGGTCACGCAGATGTTCGCACTTAAGTGACCTTGGGTCGCCGGTCATCGGAAGGGGAAAGAGAAAGAAGCCAAATGATTGGCGGGGACCCCAAACGGAAGTGGGGTTCCCTTCCCCTCAGGGGTAGTAAGGAAGTTTCTGAGCAGGGTTCATAGCGGGCAGACGAACCATAGCCATTTTACTCCGGGCTAAAGACAAAAGACTAACTGAGACACGAAGGACTCCAAAATCCTTCAAGCCAGTATTAAAAACAGTACTAAGTCTATTAGCCCGTGAAAGAAGAAAAATTCTCCAGTGGAACCCCGTCAAAAAAATAAGATAAGTAACTTTGGGACATTTTTCATTTACACCCAAATTTTGTTTACCACTCTCTCTCTCTCAATTTGAAAAAGGATAAAAGCCAGGAAAAGACATTTATATTCATGGACTATCCTACTATATGTTTGACATTTTACTGAACGTATATGTATATATATAACCGTAGTAAAGAACCTATGTATTTTCATTTTACCATGTGGTCTATGTTATTATTTCATGCTTTCCTTTCAGCTTCTATTCGCCTTACATTATCTTGCTTAGAACTGTCCTATTAATTCCTAAAGTATCACACGGGAAACCGGAGTTGCCAACTACTACAACAACATTAATATTATTACAACTAAGACCTATAGGCCCGTATTCTTCTATTATCTAAGGGAAAGAAGTTTAGCTGCCTGGTGGGTGTGTGATAGTGTGAAATTTTGGACCCCTTTGCCAGCGGTGGCCAGTCTGGCCCTAAATTATTCCCTCACGTAATATGCCAGTTCTTATCTGCCTAAGAAAAGAACTCTGAACAGGACTTATTTCTGCAGGGGATCAAGTGCCAACCTGCCCCGTCTTCACACGTGCGAAAATAAAGTCCCGTTTTGGGATTTTTATTCAATTTGCCGTCACACGTAGCAAAAAGATAACATAAATTGCTTCTGTTTTTTTTTTGTGGGGGAGGGGTCATTTTCCTTTTTGTTTGCTTTAGGGTTTGTTTGTTTGTTTGTTTGTTTACTTTTGTCTTTGTTTTTGATTTGTTTGTTTGTTTGTTTTCGTTTTGGCTGTTTGTTTGTTTGTTTGTTTTTAGTTCTAATAAATTATTATTGGTTTGCATATCATCGCTGTTTTCTAGATAATTTCAAACTCGAAACAGAAAAGACATTTTTTCAATAAAAAAAAAACATCCCCTCAAACAAGCAGTAATTTTTCTTGATCTATTCTTCTTCTTCTTCTTCTTCTTCTTCTTCTTCTTCTTCTTCTTCTTCTTCGAAGAAAAGAAGCAGAAGATATCCCGCAACAACAATTACCGACGCCGACTACGCCGATGACATAGCGATACTGGCAAATACACCTGACCAAGCCGAAACACTTCTGCATAGCCTGGAACGAGCAGCAGCAAGCATAGGCCTCCATGTTAATGCACACAAAACGGAATATATGTGCTATAACCAAACGGGGGACATCTCCACTCTAGAAGGAACCCCTCTTAAACTAGTAGACAAATTCACGTACCTAGGAAGCAGCGTCGAATCAACCGAAAAGGACATCGAAACGAGGTTAACGAAAGCATGGACAGCTATCAATAGGCTATCGACTATATGGAAATCAGACCTAACCGATAAAATGAAACACAGTTTCTTCCAGGCAGCGGTCACATCGATACTGCTATATGGATGCACTACATGGACGCTAACAAAACGGCTGGAGAAGAAACTAGATGGCAATTACACAAGAATGCTGCGTGCAATCCTCAACAAGTCCTGGCAGCAACACCCCACAAGACACCAACTGTACGGCCACCTGCCCCCTATCACGAAATCTATTCAAATTAGGCGAACCAGACATGCAGGACATTGCTGGAGAAGCAGAGATGAACTCATAAGAGATGTACTCTTATGGATCCCCACACACGGCCGCGCAAAAGCAGGACGACCAGCACGAACGTACATTCAGCAGCTATGTGAGGATACAGGTTGTTGTCCTGAAGACCTACCTAGGGCGATGAACGATAGGGAGGAGTGGCGAGAGAGGGTCAGGGATATCCGTGCTGCCAGCACGATATGATGATGATGAATGCTGTTTGTGACACCTTCTAGGTGTGGATTTCTTTCAATCGAGTAAAAAGAAAATTTAAGATTAACAAGAATTAAAAAAAAAACATAATTTTTAAAAAATTATTTATCAAAATTTAAACGTGAAAGAAAATCATGTGGAAACAGTGGCATTCACTTTCTATGCGAATGATTTCTGTGCCATTAAGAATAAACGGTAGATTAAAAAATAGCAACAAAAAAAATGATCAGTAATTCCCTTGTTTCGACTAATTATAGAGAGCGTGGTCTCAATGAACTCTTCATCTCTATCTTTCTCTCTCTCTCTCTCTCTCTCTCTCAATCTATCAACATATATATATATATATATATATATATATATATAGTGGGGGGTCTGTGTGTGTGTGTTCATCATATTTACCCAAACCCTCCAATCGAGCAGGATATGACACAAGGTCAATTTTTAGTGGAGTTTAACGGGTTTGAATTCAGAGTTTTCCTTCTCCTAGACTAGTTGCCTCGCCAAGGCTGAAGACCCTAGTCTGCCTTACTATTTTACCCATAGCTGGAGGGAGAATAATTGGATTCATACCTTTCCTAAGGGTATTAGTGCTATATGAAATGCAATCAGTCTCGTGTAGGATTTGAACTCGTGTCGCCGATTCCTACGACGATAACCATTACACCACGGGCACTTCCCATGTGAGAGTGTGTTCATATCTATCTATCTCTTTATCTATCTCAGTCTTTTAATCTATATATCTATCTATCTATCTATCTCAGTCTTTTAATCTATCTATCTATCTATCTATCTATCTATCCAGATTTGTCTGTTCATATCTATCTATCAACCCATCAATCTATCTTGTGATTATATTTAAACATCTATTTTTCAATCAATCTCACCCTGCTCATATTTATCTATCTCTCTAACAGTTCACCAAATTAAAAGCACATAAGACCTCGCCCTCTCAGCGGGGTTTGGAATGCATTGACTATATCTCCTGCAGAAGAATAAAACTCTTCAACAAATGAGGGTCGCTGGCTATGACACTAAACTGAGGCTTCAGTTCTGGAGAACTGGGGAGAATGTAGTATTCCTTCATTGCCATTACTCCCAGGTCCACTTTAACCTGTTGTTGTCGAAACATTCGTGTTCCATCTATGCATCAAGTAGACGCGTTTGAAAATTATTTGTGTTTAATAGAATAGCTTGATAGCATATAACTTTAATCTGTTTGTATTAAGTATAGTTACTTGAGGATAGAGTGTTTGCCAATGGTCCGTGAGACCTGGTTTCAATCCCAGGTCGCATCATACCAAAGACTTTAAAAATGGTACTTGATACCTCCTTGCTGAACACTCAGCAACAAAAGGTACGTAGAGAACCAGAGAAAGGATTAGCACCCTCCCCTACACCTCGGTCTAGTAGCTATTGAAAAAGGAGCTTTCTGGTCACCCTCGACTACGATCGCCAGCTTTACTGATTTACTTACTTGAAGATATAACTGTTTATTGAGGATTATATTGTTAGTTGAGACCATATAACTGTTCAAAAAAATCACTTTTATTAAATAGAAATAATTGCTAAAAATCATAAAACTATCAGTTTTAGATAAAAAGACTTTAATATTAAAAAGGAATACTTCATCGATTACTGTAATCTGTTCGTATTAAGAATAGTCACTTGACGCAAGCATTAAGGATGTTTATTAGTTACTTGAAACAATATAACCAAGTTCAGACGAATGAGGAGGGTGACCTCGTGGTGTAATGGTTAAAGCGATAGACTGCGAGTTCGTACTCCAGTCGCGCTACTACGTTCACTTTCAGACAAAAACCTCTTTTTCCGTCCAGCTATGGGTTAAATAGTACCACTACTATTCTTCTAGGAGAATAGTGTCGAAAAAACCTATTCTGAGGTTGAAGAGGGATTATCCAAGTGGCCGCAAAGGTTTAGGGGTTGCAAAAGAATGCCCCTTGAAGACACCCCCCAACTGGGGTCAATTAACAATGTAGGGTAAGGTGGCCGAGACAGAGAGCAACTAGTAACAAGGGACGAGCCATGAGAAGTGGTGGTAACGACTTCAGTAGAAGAAGGAAACTAGACAGACGCTTGCAATAACCTGTCACCAGTAAACTGGTATTTGTCCTCCGTCCCACCAACCGGGCGAGTATGGCACAAGGCTTTTTGTCGCCAGTAAAACTACTAAGTTTGACTGGTCCAAGGCAGCTTTTATAACAAAAGTAACGAGCCTCCCACCCCCTCCTTCTAGTCTATATATTAGTTTGTCGTTTTTGCAATCAGTTTTGATTATTTCCCCCGATGCCAATGCCACCACGTAAGTAATCCTCCTCTTTCTTTATTTTTTCACTTTGGCATTAAATAACCTACAAAGGTTATATACCATTAAACAAAAAACTATTAGAACATTAGTATTAGATTGGAATACTAAAAACAATAAAACTGTGAGCAAATTATTTGTAGATAGTAATACTTATTATGTAACTGTGTGCTAAAAACCTTTATGAAACTGATACTCAAATACATGAATATGAATGTACCTAACATAAGCATAAAATTACCCAAAACGAATGCCGTGCCATAAAAATCAATTAATATTTCAATATTTACTTGTCCTATTTTCTTATTTTCATTTGCTCTCCGTGTCACATTTTCCATAAAATAACAATTGTTTCGAAAACCCTTACTTTAAATCAACGTAAAATTTTATGATAATTTACATAAATGTTATGACTTAGTATTAGAATAAAACAAAAAGACCCCCCCAAAAAAAAACATGTCATCTGAGTATACGTTCACACAATGCAACTAGCACACAGCGCACTTAGCATAAAGGCTATCGTCATTGGAAATTAATTCAACAACCCAAGTTCGAATTTTGTACAATTCACTTAGCGCTTATACACTTGGCAAAAACATAAATTCATTTGTTTCCAATTGACAATAGGTAAATAATAAGACAGCCTGGTTTCTATAGACTTGATCATGCATTTAGTCTAGAAGATAAAAAAAAAGCTGAATTCAAACCCAATTTCCTCCGTGTAAAACTACTCCTCCCACACCTCTCACCATCCCTCACAGACACCCTGCTTTCCTTGAATCTCTTATGCCACTCAAAAACCGATGCTCGCTTCATGCAAGATTGTCCAAAAGCAGCCTGAAGTATTCCCTGCGTTTCTGTGGCATCATTTTTTCCAAGTTTGACACAGAATATTATTGAATATGGTTCTTCTAAAGTGTCCTCACGTCTAGATTGCATTTTTGAAAATCAGCAACAGTGACAATTAGGCTTTAATTGGGTGTATTCCAATTCCTGCTGTAGCTGTTCATTTAAACCTGAAATCATAAAAATTGGTCAGTCATCTCATAAGATGTATAGCAATAATATAGTTAGTTTTCAAGAGTCTACGACAATTTTAAATGCCTGTACAAAAAAGTCTGGAAACTTATTGAATGTACTATGTATTCGCTTAAAATCTTTCACAAGGCTTACTCTAAAAATAATTTCTTCTGTCATGCATACAGAGAATATAATAACACCTCTCTAAAGAGCTTCTTTTCATGGTTTGAGGCTATAGCTCCAACCCTTAGTTTTGTATTTTAACAAGCGGCGAGGGAAAGCATGTCCTAAATTGTGGTGGTCTTGAATGGTTGACACTTGGTCTCAGGCAACAATCGATGTTGACAAACACACAATTACAATTTTTTCCCCACGATTATTTTTGAATGAATAGATAGTCTGAGCAGTCTATGGATATAACCCGGAAAAATTGCTTGAGTTGGACAATAAATAATGCATGATATAATAAAAGTTGCCCAATGATACTGAGTCGAACAGGTTCACATAGCCTGTTGAAAATTAATAGTTAGCACCTGTTATGATAGATCTTCAACACGATCTCCAAAAACTCCTGAAAATTGTTTGATGCACCTTAATTTCGAATTACAATATTGTATTTTCTGGCAGAAAATTTGGTTTGGTTTGTACTCGAGTAAAGGTTGGTTGCTGGGTTGGTTGCTTGGTTGTTTGAGTTTTATGGCATTGGAACCATTGCAGGTTATCCAATAGCAAATACTGTATATTCCAACACACACACACACACACATACACGCATACACTCACACATACACACATAAAACGGGAAAATTCAGAATTGGCAAATCATTCAGTAAGTAGAATTATCCTCTGGAGATTATACGTTTTTCATACTTATAGGTTTTCACACACACACACACACACACACACACACACACACACACATTTATATATATATATATATATATATATATAATTTGTAAAGGAATAGTTTGTAGGTTGAATGATGCAGAGGTCAAACGTTTGCAAACAGTTAAATGTTTCAAATATTGCTATTAAAGACTGATAGTTTTTGTTTGCACTCAGGTAAATTGATTCAAGTATTGCTTTGTAACACAAATAATTCAATTTCACATCAGTCATTTGTTTTCTCAGAGTTAAATGGTTAAACAGTTCCGTTTAACCAATAGATGGGTCTTAAAAGCAGGTACTACCATTCCTGGCAGAGTGAACTAGCAGTAATGGCTATGAAGGGGTACTCCACCTTTCCCAAAATACCGGCACTTAAGTCTCATCGTCAGATGGTTTCGTGTCATATCAAGAAAGCTCATTGGCGAGGAGAGAGGTCTTACCCCTCTGCATCAATGCAATCGGCATATTCTACAACCCTGGGCTTAGTCAATAAAGGTATTTGTACCAACATCAGAAGTTAATCAGATGAGGCAAATTTTGTAACTGATTTTGACAGTCAGAAACATTATGGATTATCATCATTTGCAAATGTTGAAACTTTAGGAACCTTTCCTACGAAGACAAGTATTTCATGGTTTCCTCAATAATTGAATCATTTAGGTTATACGTAAGGTTGTTAGGCAATAAGAAAAAAACGTGAAAAATTCACCAAAATATCATTAATCTAACGGACTACTGAATCATTTACTGTTCAATATGATTTATTAAACATTTGATAAGTTATTTCTATCTATAAAACAAACATTTCTGTTGTAAATTAGTCCAGGATTAAATGTACCTTTTTATAGAGGATGTCAGGCTAAGGTCCGTTTTTTTTTGTCTCAAAGAACGGTGAGTTCTCATCACACCTATACAACAGAATGATTAGTGCAAGAGATTCTAAGAGTTTGGATTAACCGGAAAACCGATTTGGGGCTTCCACACAGAAGAGGATGTTCATCATTGGCTCCCCGACCAATAGGAAGGTCAAACCATTGCTGCAATATCTATCCGAACACGGATTTCTAACCTATATTAAATATATTAACCTATATTAAATAGGAGAATGAATGTTATATTTTGCGTCTGAGATGGCGAATTAATGCTGCCTATAAGGCAAGTGTCATTGTTTATGTGCATTCATGGTCAATAATCTATGGCAATCAAGTAGATATAAATGTTGAGACTGCAGTTTGTTTAATTCTTTTTGCGCATATGAAGGAAGTCGCCAACGTAACTCTAGTGATTTGGCTACAAATTAAAATCAATTTGTAGTAATTAATGCCATAAATAAACATTGTCAATACAAAATGCTGGAGAGGTTGGAAATCGCTTACGCATCTATAAAAAAAGATCAGAAACCCAAAATAGAAATTACACACACACACACACACACACACACACACACACACACACACACACACACACACACACACATATATATATATGGGGGTATATATATATACATATATATATATATGTATATATAATGAGAACATACATAAACACAAAAACATACAGCTACAATGTGTTTCCAAAAGGATGCTACCATATATTTGGTTAGTTTGGCTTCTTAATTTAATGGCATATCAACCTTCGCGGAATATTTAATGTCAAAGCCATCACTGTAGAACAACAGTAGTGATACTATATAACCCTTTGCTGTGAAGTGATGAGATTCATAGCTTTCCCAAGGGTATTAGTAACATGTTGAATCCTACCTTAGTGTTTGCAAAGAATGTTTATATAATAACTTTTCTCTATATGAAACAATACGATTTCTTCAAAGAAGTTTCATACATGGTATTATATATATATATATGTGTGTGTGTGTGTGTGTGTGTTCTAAGTTCTCTATGTATGGTTGTTAATCCAGAGTATGTTCACATTGTGTATCTTGGTTAAATTTGCCTAGTACTTAAAAACCTCTCAATACAAAAATTTTGGACTGGGTGGACATAACGTGGACGGGTCATGGTGACGGTCAATTTCTCCTCTATTGATGATCACGTACCTGAGGACAGTCAGGAAGTGCCATTAACTCTGCGTCTACGCTATACCAACGTAGATATATATGTACTGACACTGAAACTGAGCACTCTTTATTTATGAATATAGTCATCATCATCATCATCATGTCGTGCCGCCAGCACGGATATCCTTGACCATCTCTCGCCACTTTTCCCTATCGTTCATCGCCTCCAGCAGGTCTTCTGGGTTACATCCTGTGTCCTCACATAGCTGCTGTATGTAAGTTCGGGCTGGTCGTCCTGTTTTTGCTTGGCCATATGTGGGGGTCCATAGTAGTACGTCACTTACGAGCTCGTCTTTGCTTCTCCAGCAGTGTCCGGCGTGTCTGGCTCGTCTAACCTGTAAAGTTTTCGTGATGGGAGGCAAGTGGCCGTACAGTTGGTGTCTCGTGGGGTGTTGTCGCCAGGACTTGTTCAATATTGCTCTCAACATTCTTGTGTAGTTGCCGTCAAGTTTCTTCTCCAGCCGTTTGGTTAGCGTCCATGTAGAGCATCCATATAGCAGTATCGATACAACCGCTGCCTGGAAGAAACTGTGCTTCATTTCATCTGTCAGGTCTGATTTCCATATTATTGAGAGCCTATCTATAGCCGTCCATGCTTTCGTCAGCCGTGTGTCGATGTCGTTTTCTGTTGATGAGACGCTACTTCCTAGGTAGGTGAATTTGTCCACTAGCCTCAGAGAGGCTCCGTCTAGAGTGGTAATGTTGCCCGTTTGGTTGTAACACATATATTCAGTTTTGTGCGCATTGACATGGAGGCCAATGCCTGCCGCAGCTCGTTCCAAACTATGCAGTAGTGTCTCTGCTTGATTAGGCGTATTCGCCAGTAACGCTAAGTCATCAGTGTAGTCGGCGTCTGTGATTGTTTTTGCGGGGTACCTTTTGCTTCTTTTCTTAGTCAGCTCGAAGCCATTTTCTCTGATTTTGTCGATCGAAGCTCTAAGCACGTATATATGTTTGATTAAATAAAACAAAGAATTTGTGTCTGCTTTTTCTGTTTTTGATCTATTCGAGTCTCATCTGAGTCGTTTTAATTTTGGATGGAAGGAATTTAGGAAATGCTGCATTTTTCTCAAGTATTTTCGGCCCCCAACGGCAGCCATCTTTAGGGGAATGAATAATGAAAAGACAAACACCATGATAAGATATAGATACATTTATAGAATGTAGTATAAGCGGGGAGGGGGTTTACGAAAGAAATTCATTTTGCTCGAGCAAAGAGGAAGAATTGGCAGGAAAAGTGCTACAGGCATTTTAGAATGTGTCTGCGACATTGGAAGTGTGGTTTCGTTTCGTTTCTTTGTTTAATGGCATATCAACCTTTGTAGGTTATGTAGTAATATCACGGACTATTTCTCTACGCGCAAGATCACAACCCCTTGGCGTAGGAACACACACACACACTCTCCCATTCAGAATAAAGATGCCCTAACTAAAGCACGCACGTCTTATGTTGTTCTTAACCTACTTAGGCCTACAAACATACCAACACCCACAACAATAATGTATTACTGGTTATTTAATGCCAAATCCACCCTTCTCGAAGAGCAGTAGTTGTACTATTTAACCCACATATAGGAGGATAAGGGGTTCATACCTTTCCCAAGTGTATTTGTCCAAAAGCGAACGTAATAGCGCGACTGGCGTTCGAACTCGCTAACTACGATTCAGCACTCCATCGCTCTAACCATTATACCACGAGGACACACCCATTGGAAGTTTATTTTTGTTTAAATAAGGTTCGTTAATTTTCATATCTTTAAAAATAAAGTAAGAAATTTGGCAACCGTAGTCGAGGGCGGCACGAAGGCTCTCTTTTCATTAGTTACTACACCGATGTGTAGGGGGGGCGCTATTCCTTTCCCTGGTTTGCTTCTATTTACCCGTGATCGATGCCTTATAAATCTGAGTGTTAAGCAAGGATTGATGAAGTGCCATTTTTGAGTCTTTGGTATGACTCAACATAGGATTGAACCCCGGTCTCACGGGCCATGGGTGAACACTGTACCTAATAAACTAATGGGCCGGTATATAGATCTTCAAAAAATTGAGTTTTTGTTAGATTTTCCCTGTAATTAGAAGATGGACACGAAGGTGTTGTGAGATGAAACTAGTGTCGAATAGGTCTCGTGTAAAACAGCTTGGTGTATCTAGGTATTTTACTTTATACAAGAAACATTTTCTTCTGAGATATTAAAATCCGTACCCTACATTGTTCGTACAGTTATAACTTGTCAAGGAAGAGAAGTTATTGTAAACGCTGAGGTTAGTAAAACTGAATTTGGGATAATATATAATGAGTTTTATTCTATTTTTGATCCGTGCGTCAAAAAAAAAATATATATATATATATAGTATTATTCGGTCCCGTTAAAACGGAGTTTGGAGTAATTCTATCAGGACAACCCCGCTTCTTTCCTGTGTCTATTCTGACCCTCCCTTTCTTCACTCCTCTTCACCCCTCTTCTATCCCTTCCCCTTCTTTCCTGTGTCTATTCTGTATTATTTTATCCATAAGATCTGAGAAGTCTTGCTAATTTTTTTGGTGTTTGTGATTTATATCAAAAACCCATAACAGGATGGAAATAAATTCATAATCCTAATGTGACCAGTTTTGTTTTTTCTTAAAGATATATATATATATATATATATATACAGAGAGAGAGAGAGAGAGCGGAGTGCTTGTACACTCCGATAGGAAAAGATACTTTAATGTATTTGGGGTTGTTCTACTGTTATTTCCATTGCAATTAGAGTTGATATTTTTAATGGTACGTTTTATTTTTTCGTCAACAATGTTGTTTTGGAAGTGATTATTAATGAGGATTTGTTTAATGCTTTTAAGTTCGGAGTAGAAAATTGTTTTGGAAGAGGATTTGAGTTTGGTGCGATACGCTTTAGTTTTTAGTTATTGCTATTTTATATTGTTCAGAGCATTTACTTTCATTATTGAGAGTGTGTGGGATAGAAGTTGTAGGGGGTTTTGTATGGAAATGAGGTGAAACTGTTGTATGGGAATGAGGTAAAAGTGTTGTATGGGAATGAGGTGAAATTGTTTTTTGTGTCGATCAAGACAGAAAGAAAAAGAATCTTGTTATTGGTGCTGAGTTTATAAGTAAAATTTAGAACTTGCGAAAAATACAACGTCTTCCTAAATTAATTCCATCCAAAAGTCAGACGACTCATAAAAAGACTTCAGTAGCTCAAAGATAAAATAAGCATATATATATATATATATATATGTACAGGGTGGAACGATAAAATTGACGCCTTAGAAAAGACGACAGGATTCCATTTCCGTTTAATGAAAACCGTTTTTTTTTTGTTGCAGACATCTACTAGTTGGGCAGTTGTGTACAAATCCCAAGAGCGATAGGAGCCTTCTATCATGTCTGAAAGAGACACAATGTTCAACGAGCGAGATCAGAGATATGCCGCTGTACAACTCATGTCTCTACCGATCCAAGTTATGACAACAGGACCATTGCCAGCACCCTCAAAATACAAATCTGGATTGCCATGAATAACAGGGACGTGCCCAGGGTGCTGAAAACAAAGTTTCCGGCTATGGTTATAGTCTTTGGTCTGGTTTTAAGTGAGGGCCACATCATGCTACCTCACATCTTCGAAGTCGGCTTGAAAGTCAACACTAAAGTGTACCTGGATGTGCTGAAGAGTGTGGTAATCCCCTGGTGCAATCAAGTGGCCGTTGGCAGACCCTGGGGGTGGCAGCAGGACTCGGCGCTAGCCCACAAGTCCAAAGAAACCCAGGCTTGGCTTCAGAAGGAGTGCTACGACTTTGTACCCTTCTCTCACTGCCCCCTCCTCCGCCGTACTGAACCCGCTTAACTACTTCGTTTGGTCATACGTCGAGAACATCACCAACATGACCTCCAACAACACCAAAGCCAGCCTGTTCGCCGCCATCCGCCGAGTATTCACCGAGCTCCCGCCGGCGCTTGTGGAAAAGGCATGCTCACAGTTCCGGATCAATATCGAGGCAGTGACTGAGGTCGAAGGCGGCTACATTGAATAGATGTCAGCTCTACTACATAATCAAGTTACCTGAATTGATTTTTTCAATGAAAGTTTTAAAATAAAGCTGTAGTGTTGCTTTCTTCAGGACGACAATTTTATCGTTCCACCATATATATATATATATATATATATCTTCATTATGTCGAGCACGGCTTTTCTCGACTCTCCCTTGCTACTCGTCTCTATCACCCATTGCTTCCGGCAGGTCCTCTAGGCTACACCTTGTGTCCGCACAGAGCGGCTATAGATTTCTAGCTGGTCGTCGAACACATGCTCGTCCGTGTGAAGTGGTCCTGTGGAGAACGTCGCTTAGGAGTTCGTCCTTACCTCTCCAACAGTGTCCAGCATTTCTCGCTCGTCAGACTTGGATGGTTTTAGAAATGGTTTTAGAGATGGATAGCCCTATAGCTGCTGGTTTGTGGGATGCTACTTCCAGTATTTGTTCATTATAGCTTGCAGCATTTTTGTGCAATTGCTGTCAAGCCTTTTCTCTATACGCTTAGTCAGCATCTACGTGGTGTATCCATAGAGTAGTATTGACACGTCTGCAGCTTGGAAAAAATGTGTTTAATTTTCTCGGACTGGTCTGGCGTCCATGTGACCGATAGCCTATCGATAGCAGTCCATGCCTTCGCTTGTCGCGTATTGATGTAGTTTTCTTTAGATGAGATGTTTCTTCTGAGGTAGGTGAACTTGTCCCCTAGTTTCAGAAACCCACTTTTTAGTGTGGAGACGTCTCCTTTTTTATTTTGATTAAAGCACATATAATCTGTTTTGCATGCACTGATATGGAGACCTATGCAACCTGCTGCCTTCTCCAGACTATGCAGCATGGATCCGGCCTGGGCTGGTGTATTATCCAGATGCAATAAATCATCAGCGTAGTCTGCATATCTATATATCTCTCTCAATATATATATAGTTTAAACACTCCTAAAACTTTCCATTTCTGTTAGCGGCGTTCAGTTTAAAATTTGTGTGATGTAATTAATTAATGTTCGAAAATTTATTTTAAAAAGCCTTAGAAAAATCAACGGAAATAAACTTTTTCCATTTTTTTGTTCTATTTAAGAATTCACTCGCCCTGATTAACGTTTTACTCACCGAAACGCCAAATGTATGCAAATAATACTATTAATATATACCTTGTGTTTCTTCATAGTTGTACATTTTCTAATGTTAGATTTATTTCCCGTTTTCTCATATATATATATATATATATATATATATATATATATATATAATCGCCTATATATGAGTTTAATAGTTTTGTCATATTTCTTGAATTATTTACTTAATTTTTGTTAATTCATCTGTTTATGCAATTCATACAATTCAAAATTTATAGTTTTACTATACGGATCACAAATAAATGTAATAACAGCCGTTAAATAAAGCAATCAATAAAGTTCTGCAAATTAGCGTGATTTAAATTTGGACCAACCCAATAGTATATTTATTTTGGTATATTTTTGATAGCTTTCATTGAACGGAATATACTACGTATATTTCATCCACCCTTGGAAAGGACAAAGCAACTAAACAACGATTACTTTGTTATATAAACAACCGAAGAAAAATTGTTACCGAGTCTCCAAACTTGTCCCAAAATAGTTGTCTCCAGATCTAAGCCATCAACAAAAATAAGCTTCACAGAGAAGATCACAGGGTAGTGTACCATATAAAGAAAATAAAAATATCTTTGTAAAATATCTAATTTAACTGTTATGTTCGATTGAAATATTTTGGTTTCTTTGTGTGATGGCATATCAACCTTTGTAGGTTATTTAATGCCAAAGCCCTTCTCCTAGAAGAACAGTAGTTGTACTATTTAACCCATAGCTTGGAGGATAAGGGGCTCATACCTTTCCCAAAGGTATTTGCCCGAAAGTGAACTTAATAGCGCGACTGAAATACGAACTTTCTTACAACTATTCCACAGTCCATCGCTTTAACCATTACACCACGAGGACACCCACCTGAGGGGAAGTAGAACGTCTTGCTTCGCCAATCCTATGATACTGGTGCACAAACAGATAAGTTATCAAACTTTGTCAACTCTTTCTATTCCTTTTTGACTTTTTTGTCAAAAAAGCAGATATGACAAAGTTCAATATCTTTTCCACATAATCTAGCACTCCTGATTTGCTCCTTCAGAGTTTACAAATAATGTCTCTCTTAGTGTTAACGTGGTTTGACCAGATGGCATCACCTACATGAGGCGAAAGTGGAGATAATGTGTTTTCTCAAATCTAATATACGACAATATACGAGGATTATTAAATAAGATTCCAGACTTTTTGGTACGGGCACTTTTATTGATATTATACGCATGGAACTCTAGTCCCCTTCGAAGTAATCTCCTCCGGCAGCAATACACTTGTTGTACCGTTCCAACAACATGGAAGTCCTCTTGTATGACCGTGTCAATGACCTTCTTCACAGCCTCTTTCATCTCCTCAATTGTCTCATAACGATAGCCTCTGAGCTTCGGGAATAACCAAAAGTCACAGGGAGCAAGGTCTGGACTATAGGGACGGTGAGGAACTGTCTTGATGCCCATCTTGGTCAAATAGTCTGTGACAAGGATGGAGGTGTGGACTGGTGCATTGTCCTGGTGGAAATGCCACAGACCCGATTTCAAGAGTGCTGGCCTCTTCCCAAGGAATCTCTTCCTAAACCCCTTTAAAACCTCAACATAGTAACCCTAACCCTATCTCTTACCCTTTGGCCAATCAACTCTGGTGTATTGACTTCCTTAATGCCCCCACACTTCTCATATTCTCTCACAGACTCCCTGCCTTCCTTGAATCTTTTATGCCACTCAAAAACTGATGCTCAATTCATGTCAGAGAGTCCAAAAGCAGTCTGAAGCAATCCATACGTTTCTGTGGTATTTTTTCCAAGTTTAAAACAAAGATTTATTGCATATCGTTCTTCTAAAGTGTCCTCACGTCAAGATTGCAATTTTGAAATTCGCCAGCTGTGACAATCAGGCTTCAGTAGGGTGTATTCCAATTGCTGCTCTAGCAGTTCATTTAAACCTTAAATCTTAAAGATTGGTCTGTCATCTCATAAGATGTATAGCAATAACATACTGAATTTCCAATAGTCTACGACAATTTTAAATGCCTGTACAAATAAAAAAAGCTGGAAACTTATTGAAGGCACCACGTATTTCGTAATTCTACATCTTTGTCTCTTCTGGTAGATAGGGAAAACGAAGAACGTGTAATGATGGAAAGATACCAGAAGCGTCATATTCCATTTCTCCCTGCGCAAGATCCTAACGTTTAAGACGATTTGTGTTTTTGCTTTTTACCCTCCTTATCTGATGGATAGCCATCATTGACATGGCAGTCGTTCATGACTCTGCTACACCAAACATTCGATTATAAACAAAAAAATGGAGCACTTAGATTTACCACGTTATTGATTCTTCTCAAAAACTTTTCTCCTGGCAATAAATTGATTCGAATAATTAAAAAGCGATTATGAAGAAATATTGTTCCTTTTTATCTTATCAGCAATGTTCAGCTCTGTCCCTGTTTTCCCCCTGACTCTCTTTCTCTCTCTCTCTCTCTATATATATATATATGTGTGTGTGTGTGTCTGCGTGCGGGTGTGTGTGTGTACAACCAGAAATAATTATAATATATATATATATATATATATATATATATATGTGTGTGTGTGTGTGTGTGTGTGTGTGTGTGTGTGTGTGTGTGTGTGTGTGTGTGTGAAAAAGAGAGAGAGAGAAAGAGAGAGAGAGAGAAAGAGAGAGATAAAATTCTCATTTTATTAAGTATGCATTCATGTAATATAAGCTAATGGATACGGCAACCCGAGTTCAAATAGTGGACGAGGCTGTTAGCAATTCCCATAGCGCTACTACACTATAATCCTTTCAGATATGGGTAAATAGAAGGATAGTCTTGACGCTTTAACTTTGTTATAGCAACTGGTTTATTTGAAGTGGTTATATATATATATATATATATATATATATATGGTTATATATATATATATATATATATATATATATATATATGTCCTGGCGACAACACTCCATAAGGCACCAACTATACGGCCATCTGCCTCCCATCACGGAAACTATCCAGGTTAGACGAACCAGACATGCAGGACACTGCTGGAGAAGCAGGGACGAGCTCATAAGTGATATACTCCTATGGAGCCCCACATGTGGCCGAGCAAAAGCAGGACGACCAGCTCGAACATACATACAGGAGCTATGTGAGGATTCGGGATGTAGCCCTGAAGACCAGCCAGAGGTGATGAACGATTGGGAGAAGTGGCGAGAGAGGGTCAGGGATATCCGTGCCAGTGGCACGACATGATGATGATGATGATGTAACCCACAAGCATTACCAGTAAATATTCGTAATATTTTCAGTATTGTCAATAATTATTAGCACTATATATATATATATATATATATATATATATATATGTGTGTGTGTGTGTGTGTGTGTGTGTGTGTGGATGTCTGTGTGTGTGTACAAAACGCACAAGGATAGCCAGAAAATGTAAGTAATATTTTAGTATAGTCAATAGTTATAAGTCATATTTTAGTATTGTCAATAATTATAAATAATATTTTTCTCCTAATTGTATCATAAACACCCCTCAGTATTGTCAAAAGCCATAAAGATAATAATTGTTACATTTATTGTAATTACTATCACAATAGCTACCCAAAACTTAACATCATTTTTATTACTTGCCCATAAATACTATACCCCATAACCCTTGATAACACAATCCTTATATACGTTTTAATCATTTATAATTATAAAAAATTCTTTCGAAAAAAGTATCGTGATGATGATTTTAATTTTTATCATCAGCACCCCTCAGCAAAATTCACCACCCAATAGACATTTTATGTTCGCGTCAAATAAACTTTTAGTTATCATGTAGTTAGTTAGAATTAAGAGAAAAAGAACTCATTCTGATCGCAGCAATCTATTTCCCGCCCTTCGCCATCCTCTTTTCCCTCTTCACACTCTCTTTCTTCGTCTCAACCCTTCCTATCAACATACAGCTGAAATATATATATATATATGTAAAGATTCGTGCCAGTATATACGCAAATATAAGTATATATGTACAAGCGAGCAATAGTACATACACGAACCTATTAACATTCAGTAGCACACAAACTTGGTACACATGCACACAATCTTAGGAACGCATACACACAAATAACCGCCCTGCTTTTTCGAACAAAAAACCAACCATATTAATCGGTATTTCTTTTTAAACCTTCACTCTATCTGACGAATGTGGATTGTATGAAATCCGAGGTCAAAGACTCTGCCATGTAATATACATCTACTTTTATATGTCGAAGCTCTATATTTGATATTGAACATTATTTAACAAATCTGCAACATTTGGTCCACCATTAACTCATCAAGTAAGCTTGTAAGAATCATAAATCTCTTTATCACATATACATGCACACACACACACACACACACACACACATATATATATATATATATATATATGAGAATTGATTTTTATTTATTGTGGACTTTTTGTCCCCATCTTGGTAGTTTTTTGTGTTGTTTCTTCTTTCACTACGTTTCGGCCAAATTTTACCTCTGGCCTTCTTCAGGTGATTTACCGCGACCTCGGATCGGAATGCTGAGTCTTGTAACCGTATCCCCAGTATTTACTGTCTTCCATAGTTGTTGTCTATCGCACCACGTGAAATTTGGCCGAAACGTAGTGAAAGAAGAAACAACACAAAAAACTACCAAGATGAGGACAAAAAGTCCACAATAAATAAAAATTAATTCTCAGATTAAGAAGCCTCATCTCAAAATGATTCCAATTAAAGACAATTATATATATATATACATATATATATATATATATTTAAAGCAAAAAAATGAATGTTACTATATATATATATATATATATAGTAATATTCATATTTTCAGTTTTAAACCAACTAGGCTTTACAGAAGTATTGTTTAAATTATGTTCTAAAATACATATATTATAACAGCATTATCATTTATTGAACACTAGACAGGGAAAAGATAAGAATAAAATTTAAATAGAATATATATACGAGATCTGTCCAAATTGTATTACGCCTCACTCAGAAAGAAAAGCCAAAAGTGAACGTTCGTGTGTGTGTGTTTGAATATATTCCTATTTCTGATAAATTTGGAAAAACAAGTTCAGATTTTTATCTTAACTTCTCTGCCTCCGAAAACCATACAAATATGATAAATGACAAGTCTAAAGTGAGTGCTAGTCTTTGAGAATTTTTCGTATGTATGAGTATAATCGAATTCTTTCATTTATACCTTATATATATATATATATATATATATATGTGTGTGTGTGTGTGTGTGTGTGTGTGTGTGTGTGTGTGTGATTTTAATCCTGTATGCAATGCTGAATTGTTCATCTCGTATGAAATGTTTAAAACATCTTTGCGCAAGTCATCAGTTATAGTCAATCAATATTTGACTTTGTAACAATAAGTGTAAATGTTTGTTCTAATGATTCCACACAGACAGGATAGAAACAAAAAACTAAATACTAATGAATGTTGCTTCTCTTCTTTTTGTTAATTATCCAAAGATCATTTCTCAGGATGGATTTATTTGACTTCGCCACCAAGTAAGATCTGACATAAAATCATTTTATAGTGGCTGGCCACGCACAAATCCACACGCGTGCGTGGCCATTGCAAAAAGATGCCTCTTCTTCTCAGCAATATTTTTAAATGCCTCAGGCGCCAAAGGATAAACTTAATCCTGGTAAGCAGGAAGTGTCTGGGGAGTAAGCCCTCTGGTACCGGGCAACCAACTTAATATAATACACTCAGCGCGAACACCAATTGAGCCAGGCCCAGTCGGCTGCGGATGGAGAATATACCACCTGCATCTCTGCAGAGAGCTAAGACCCCTCCAACGAGTGTCCTGGATATGACATTAACCTATCTAATCGCGAAGCTCCAAAAATGCGGGAGGAATGTGGAGTACCTCTTCTTTACAATCTCTCCCAGGTCCACTATGGCCCAGAGTGGTAACACCAGAAAGGGTTCTATCTCTGTGTTGAATATAGCTGTTTGATATTTACACTGAGTGCAAACAAATGTCTTATGCTAAACTAAAATTGCTCGAAATAAAACTGTTTGATCATTTGTGTGTAAACAAAGGGCTGATGTTTAATTGAATTTATACATAGCAACACTTGGAACATTTTAACTGTTGACTTATTCTAAACTGAATTTTTTTTAAATAGAACTGTTTTTTGCATAAATCATTTGGTAGAATGGACAGTTTTTATATCTTGCACAGTTCCCAGTGGATCACCTTTTCCTCGCAATCGTTCCTTGTCTTTCTTTTGTCGCCAGTTTAATACATTGGCTTATTATGTGATTAACCATCCCATCTCCATCAGCATATAATCTACACTTGCTATTTATCTGGGTGTTATCAATTTTTCTTTTTATGTTATTGGTTCTTATGGTATTATTTTGCGCTGCAATAAATACAGAGACAGTTTCTCTCTTGAGGCTTCCCCTTCTCAGCCATCTCTTGGTTATCTTATGTTCAATATCTTCTGTGTATCTTTCAAATGATCCATAAAAAAAAGTTTTTCTTCTTATCTTTAATTCTTTTGTGTGTTAGCCTTGTTTTCCTGGTTTCCAGAGGGTTATTTCTGCTTACACATATATTTCCATTTTTGTTTTCTAGTTTGGTTTGGTTTTATTGCATATCAGCCATTGGAGGTTATCTAATACCAACTCCATATTTATACATATAAACAGTTCTATTTCAAATAATTCAATTTAGCACAAGAACATTTTTCACACAGCTAAATGCAAAAACTTTCAAACAATTAAGTTTAGAATAAGTACATTGTTTAAATGTCAAAACATTTCTATTTCAAGCTATTCAGTTTACTTAACGAAGTTAAATGATTCAAATTATTGATATGTGTCACTAACAATTCAATTAAACATTTGTCATTAATTTACACACAGTTAAATGTAAAAACAGTTCTCTTTCAAAAAATTTAGTTTAGCATAAGTACGCAGTTTAGTTCTATTTGACCCATAAATAGGAATCAGAGTGGACCTGGGAACGATGCCAACGATTCCTCAAAGCTCCAGCATTACAGAAGCCAAGTCATCAGATTGTTTGTCGTATCCAAGTAACTCATTAAGGGAGCCTTACCCCTTTGCAGAGAAGCAATCTGTGTATTCTGCAGCCCCAACTACCCAGGCCACTAGACAATCATTTGAGGAGTCTTACCCCACAGGAAAGTGGTACAATTTAATCCAAAGTTTGTAGAAATAAATGCGTCCATACCTTCCACAAGAAAGTGAACGTAATGGCATTATTGGATTAAATTGTACCACTAGACGAACCAAACATACGGGACACTTCTTGAGAAGCAGGGACGAGCTCATAAGTGATGCACTCCTATGGACCCCCCTCATATAGCCGAGCAAAAGTAGGATGACCAGCTCGAACATACATAGGGAGAAATGGCGAGAGAGGGTCAGGGATATCCGTGCTGGCGGCACGAGATGATGATGATGATGACAATTTTTCTACGGGGATAGCTTTGGTATTAAATAACCCACCAAGGTTGGTATACCATTAAACAAAGAAACCAATCAAAAAATCCGAGAATGAGGTAAAGTAATGGTTATATATAGTTTATGTTCCCTCCACAGTTTGGGCCGTTTATTTTCCAATCACATTTGCGGGAGGTGTCCACGTGGTGTAATGGTTAAATCGGCGGACTGCGGGATTGTTCTAAGCGAGTTCGAACTCCAGTCGCGCTATTAAATTCACTTTCGGGCAAATACACATGGGAGAGGTATAAACCCCTTAATCCTCCCATCTATGGGTTATATAGTATTACTGTTCTTTTAGAAGGACGGATTTGGCATTAAATAACCAATAAAAGTTGATATGCTATTAAACAAAAAACCCGAATCAATCACATTTGTTATACTCACGTAAGGACTTCCGCAAAGTGCAATTTTTGTATATGATCTTGGCTCGGACTGCCATGTATTTTGTTAATGAGTTTATTTGATCTTTTCTTTATCATACCCGATGTTCCTCGCATTACTGGCATTGTTGTATTTTTAAGGTGCCACTTTTTTTTTCAACTAATATTTTCAGGTCTTTTCATTTCCTTATTTTATTATACACTTTGATTGATATGTTGTTATCTGTTGGGACTGACATATTAATTACTACTTTACTCATTTGAGAGTTTTCCCCGCCAGCGTTAGCTAAGGTCTTCTCACTGGAGTATGAGTATCTCAGTATTCTGGCCGATCTTAATAATGTTGTAGTTTGGATGGCTTCCTCTTATTTCCAAACCCTCCAGTCCCTGCACCAATCTTTTGATTACTGACCCTAGCACAAAATCAACATTTGTATCCACGTCACTTTTATGTTTCATAGTTTTTTTTTTAATTCTTTAGCAAGGTCTTGCTGCTTATCTCTGTTTTCGTTTTCTTTCAGTTTTACCCAAATGGTCAGCCAGAACGGCAAAGACTACTATTCGGCAGGATCTCTTTTTTTGTTGACTATCACTAGGTCTGGTCGTCTGGCTGAGTTTAGGTGATCCGTTTGTATCTCAAACTAAATTTTTAGGATAAAAGCATCAAAATTATGAAGATCTTCACTATAAAAATGTTATTGTTCTACACATGCAACGGTAATGTAGGAAAATGGCACAATACCATTTGGGAAGAAAAAATTTTCAATCCAATTCGTAATTTAGTGATAAGGTAAATTCTGCCTTCGCATCTTCCGAATAACTATCCTTTTTTTAATGGAGATACAAGGATCATTAAATAAGTTTGCAGACTTTTTTTCGTATGGGCATTTTTATTGATAGTACACACATGGAACTCAAGCCCCCTTCGAAGTAATTTCCTCCGGCTGCAATACACTTGTTGTACCGTTCCAACAACTTCTGGCGGGAAGTCCTCTGGTGTCAGTGCGTCAATGACTTTCTCACAGCCTCTTTCATCTCCTCAATTGTCTCATAACGATAGCCTCTGAGCTTACAGAATAAGCAAAAGTCACAGGGAGCAAGATCTGGACTGTAGGGAGGCAGAAAAACTGACCTGATGCCCATCTTGGCCAAATAGTCTGTGACAAGGATGGAGTTGTGGACTGGTGCATTGTCCTGGTGGAAATGCTGCTGACCCGATTTCAAGAGTGCTGACCTCTTCCGACTGAATCTCTTCCTGAACTCCCTTAAAACATCAACATAGTAACCCTAACCCTAAACCTAAGCCTTTGGCCAATCAACTCTGGTCTGTTGACTTCCTTACTCCTCCCACACCTCTCATATTCCCTCACAGACTCCCTGCCTTCCTTGAATCTCTTATGCCACTCAAAAACTGATGCTCGATTCTTGCAAGATAGTCCAAAAGCAGTCTGAAGCATTCCATACATTTTTGTGGTATTTTTCCAAGTTTAAAACAGAATTTTATTACTTATTTTTTATCTAATGTGTCCTCACATCCAGATTGCATTTTTGAAATTCACCAGCTGTGACAATCAGGCTTTATTAGGGTGTATTCCAATTGCTGCTGTAGCTGTTCATTTGAACCTGAAATCATAAAAATTGGTCTGTCATCTTATAAGATATATAGCAATAACATTCTGAATTTTTAAGAGTCTACAACAATTTTAAATGCCGGTAAAAAATAGTTTGGAAACTTATTGAAGGCAGCACGTAATTGCAAAATGCTAACTCTCGTTGAATTGTCATTATCTGCCGATAATTTTTTTTCAACTAATCTTAATATGAATTCCATGAACAGAAAAGATTTCTAAAGCAAACAGACGACCGCATCGAGGATTTTTCTGAGATAATAAAATCATTTATTGCAGTGTCTCGAATGTCGAATCGGTCAATAAAGACGGTTGGACAAATTGACGCGCATAAAGGCACAAAAAAATGACGAAATAATCAAACAAGGTTATTTATTAGCAAATTTGATAAAAAGTATTCATCTCATATTTATAGGTAAGTTTTTTCATCTCTAATTAATAATAAGAGCGCTTAATGAGTGAGGGCAACAAGGCAGAATGAGTTTATAAAAATGCGATCAAGACATGATAAAGGGGAGACTAAGCTAAGAAAAGAAAAAAAGAGAGAGTCAGGTTTGTGTCCAATGTTTGAGTGCTACACGCCTAAGAACTGCAAAAGACCTAACCATCATACAGGCCTTGTTTCTCCGATAAACTAATTTCTGTGTAAATTTATCTATCAGTATATCTATCTAGGTAGCTGTCTGTTAGCCTATTATACCTTTTTTAAAAATCTATCTATCTATCTATCTATCTCAGTTCATTCATATCTATCTATCTCAGTTCATTCATATCTATCTATCTCAGTTCATTCATATCTATCCCTCTCAGTTTATTCATATCTATCTATCTATCTATCTATCACCGACTACTTAAATCTATGTCTTACTCTATTCGTACCGATTTTACTCATTCATTTCATTCACTTAAAGGTTTGGTTTCTCTGTTTAATGGCATATCAACCGTTGTAGGTTATTTAATGCCAAAAAATTCTCCTAGAAGAACAGTAGTGATACTGGGAAAATAAGGGGGTTCATATCTTTCCCAAGGGTATTTGTCCGAAAGTTAATGTAAGTCCGTGACTGGAGTACGAACTCGCTTACTATGATTCCGCATTCCATTGCTTTAACCACGAGGACAACCCCTCATACAATTGAAGTTGTATTTTCGGACTAATACCCCTGAGAAAGGATTGAACATTATCAAGGATGTTCTTCGACAAGAATGTCTTTGACATTAAATAAACCATCAATAATATGTCAATAAACAACAAAAAGCAAAGCAAATTGCGTCATATCCATCAATCTAACTATCTATCTGTTTAAATTTCAAAAGTTAAAATAAATACTGGATCTGAATGTGGTACTTTGGCGTTATATGTCATATAAAGATACTCAATGATTATAAGCATAATTATATGAAATAAATCCCTGATTCTAATTCACTGGAGGACCTTTTCATTTAAAAATACTTACTTTTTTCCCTCTGAAAAACAAAAACATTCATATATATATATATATATATATATATATAGCTTGCTAGCTTTCTATTTTGTCTGCTCCAGTAAATCAGTCTGGTCTTCTATCTGTCTGCACTAAATAAACTGAGTTCTTTCTTTTTTACACAGTTTGATAATTGGAAAAAAACACAGATACTACACTGTCATCCTATCGTAAGTTACAAATAGGGAAACCAAGAAATAAACCAATAAACCAAAATCGCCATAACGGTGATGTATTTTTTTTTTTTTTTGTTAATAAGGAAAATGGAAATAATTAAGATGCAAGAAATGTAGATTACGAAATATTAATTGTGATGGTGAAATAGAAAACGTCCTATTTTCCTTTGACTTCATGGAGGAGTGTGAAAGAAAGTATCTCTGCATCACGAAATGTTATAAATTGCACGAATTTCATCTTATAAATAGGAACCTAAATCGAGTAAATATTTAATTGGGATTTGTGATTTTCAAGACAATCAGTTTTTCTCCCAAGTTAAAGACGTACAACGCAATACCTTAGGTTTTTCTCAACTATCTATCTATCTATCTATCAATTGAACAATCTACGTTTATCTATTTTTCTACACATGCACACACACACACACACACATATATATATATCTATATATATATATATATATATATGTCAGTGTGTTCATACCTATCTATGAAGACTAGTTGCCTCACCAAGGCTGAAGGGACCAGTCTGCCCAACTTTTACCCATAGCTGAAGGGAGAATAATTGGATTCATCCCTTTCCCAAGGTTATCAGTGCTATGTGAAATGCAATCAGTGTCGTCCAGGATTTGAACTCGTGTTGCTGTGTCCATATCCTACGATGATAACCATTACACCACGGGAATCACGAGGATAGCTCGTTATAGGTGAAGAGGCCCTTTTTATCGCTAGCATTGGTATAACTGTAGCAGGAGATGATCATTAAGAACAAACAGAATACTTTCAAGACCAAATCAATAAAATTAGACACTCGATAGAAGATAGTCTATCTCGAATAACGTGGCAGATAGTAAATGAAGTGTGTAAAAGGAAGAGCACCTCCAGAACTTAACTAAAAGCAACCAACCAAGAAGAACGAATACTTATGTAAATATGCGAGTAAATGAGTTGTTTGGTTTTAGTATGGTATAATCAAATTATGTGTTAACAAACCATACATATAATGTGTATAAACAGGCTTTGGCATTAAATAACCTATAGAGGTTGATATGCCATAAAACCCAACCAACCAACCAAGAATACAAATGTGGAAAGAACATTTCAAGAATCCGGAAAAGACTTGTGAAATCCCCCAAAATTACAAATAAACCTATTACGATTTTTTTAAAATTATCAACTTGACATCAAACATGGACAGTTTACGCAAGAGGAACTCAATGTAGTACTAACAGAAATTTAGAATAGGAAAGCTTCCGGTGTTGATGTAATTTCACGAGAAGAATGGAAAACAAGAAAATTCGATGACCTACTGCTCCGATACTGCAATGAAGTATATAACCAGAATACGATATGTGCCCGTGGTGTTTTAGGAAGTGCCCGTGGTGTAATTGTTATCGTCGTAGGAAATGGACACGAGTTCAAATCCTGGACGAGACCGGTTGCATTTCACATAGCACTAATATCCTTGGGAAAGGTATGAATCCAAATATTCTCCCTCCAGCTATGGGAAAATAGTAGGGCAGACTTGGTTCTTCAGCCTTGGTGAGGCAACTAGTCTACATGAAGGAAAACTCTGAATTCAAACCTGTTAAACTCCGTTTAAAAAATTTACATTGTGTCATATCCTGCCCGAGCGGGGGAGGGGTAAATATGACAACCAGAATACGATAGACAGAGGGGTGAAAGGCTGCATCCTCCTTTTTCCCAAGAATAGTGACCTCGGGTTGGCCAAGAACTACCGAGGTATAACCCTTACTTACATAGCGGCAAAGACTTACAAAGTTCTGCAACCCAACTGCATCAGACCTGAAATTTAGTTAGTTCTAGGGAAAATCAAAATGGTTTTCGGAGAAATTAATCCACAACATCACAAGTTCTGACAATCCATTGAATTTTCGAAGGAGTTCGTGCAAAATCCTTAAGGCCACCTTCTTATTTGTAGACTTCTCTTAATAATTTGACTCCATACGCATATGTAACAAATCGTTCCAGCCAAGGGTCTCCCAAAGAAACCATTGCAGCCATAATGATGCTCTTCAAAAACACGAAAGTAAAAATTCGCTCACCGAACAGTGACACAGACTTCTTTGCCATTGTCGCAGTTGTTCTACCAGGGGATGCACTTGCCCCATGCCTGTTCATAATCTACCCAGACTATGTACTTAAAACGTCGATAGATTTAATAAAAGAAAATGGCTTCACACTGTAAAAGGCAAGAAGCACAACGACACTCTGCACAAACTATCAGAGACGCAGACTACGCTGATGACATAGCGCTTTTGGCAAAGACACCCGCTAAAGCCGAATCTCTATTACATAATCTGAAGAACGCAGTAGGGTGCATTGGCCTCCATTTCAATGTAGACAAAACGGAACACATGTGCTTTAATCAAAATCAAAGAAGAGACATCTCCATACAAAAAAGGTGGTTTCCTGAAACAAGTGGACAAATTGATCTACCTTGGAGCAGCGTCTCATCTACGAAAAATGACATTAATACCTGACTGGCGAAGGCATGGTCAGCAAAAGATAGGCTATGGGTCATATCGAAGTCAAACCTCTCCGATAAAATAAAACGCGATTTTTCCAGCCAACGAACGTGTTCATACTACTATATGGGTGCACCACGTGGACGCTGACGAAGCATATTGAGAAAAAGCTTTACCGCGTTTCTGCAAAAATGCTTGAGCTATATTGAACAAATCCTGGAAGCAACATCTCACAAAACAACATTTGTACGGCCACGTACCTCCCATCTATAAAACAATCCAAATCAGACGAACGAGATATGTGGAATACTGCTGGAATAGAAAGGACGAACTTATGAGGGACGTTCTCCTCTGGACCCCATCAGACGGACGAGCAGGTATTGGACAACCAGCTCGAACATATCTACAACAGCTTTTTATGGACACAGGATGTAGTCTAGGGGACCTGACGAATGCGATGGACGATAGAGATGAGTGGCGAGAGAGTCAGGGAAACCCGTGCTAGCGGCACGACATGATGATATAAATTACCAGTTAAAGTTTCGTGGGCATGGCTCCCCTCACTCAGCCACATAGATCAATGCAAGATCCTCTCAGCACATGCTGATTGAATGTTTCTATCCTTCAGAAATATATTGATCACGTCGTGCCTGTTTCTCAGGAACACTTGCAATTCAAAATAAGAACCCTCTCCTTAATATCCTTTACCGAAAACTTGAAAATGTCTACATTTCTCCCTCAAGCAAAAACCTGTAGTTCATGGTCTGTCCCCATGTACCAAATTGTTTTAAATCAGTTTGGTTGACTCTCCTTTTAGACACTCCTTTCAGACACTTAATGATCACAGAATACCTCTGTATCTATGGATCCTCGCTAACCACAGTCTCATCCCCCTCTCTCTCTGTGTCTTGATAGATATATAGATAAACACACACACACATATATATATATATATATATATATATATATACAGATAGATAGGTAGATAGATAAATACAAAGAAAAACAAACATAGATAGATAGATAGATAGATAAACAAACGATCACCCACAGGGGTTGAGCACTATGGCGAAGGAATTCATGGCTGCCACTCACATAAGGCAAAGCTCTTCGAATGAATTAAGCACTCTCGTATCGGGTAAGGCAAAAATATAAACAAACGAAGGCTACTACATAATGCATTATAATTCCCGGGCTGACGCTGTTCGCTTGTTGGCTGAGCGGTATGATACTAAGTGTAACTCAAAGTTAGATGGGTTTCGATCGCAGCTTCAAACCTCCTACGTGTCTAGCCACACTGAAGAGTTGGGATACATCGAAACAGTCTGTCGGTAAATGACAATATATATATATATATATATATATATATATATATATATATATTATTACAGTTTTGGCTGTCATTAAATCATTTACTGGGTTTGTGGCGAACCAAGTGCAATATAATATGGAGAGTGCTCAATATCTCGGATACAGCTATTATATGATAATAATAGGTAATATATATGAAACATATATTTAATGCTATGGAATTTAGACTGCGACCCCAGGGTTTCATGGAGTTTTTTTTACATTGTTTTTTTTCATTTTGTCAACTGTCTAATGAGTGTTGTTTTGTAAAAACACTCCATGAAACCCAGGGGTTGCAGTCTAAATTTCCACGGTACGATAAATATATATATATATAAATTTATTTATTCATTACGTATGTGTGTGTGTGTGTGTGTGTGTGTGTGTGCATTGACGATCAAATAAACAAGACATAGGGTCTTTCATTGCAGAACATCTTATAAATAACCGCAATTGTACCTCGTTTTACAGTGCGGACTTGTTCACTATTGTAAGCAAGTTCCATTCGGACGATCATTTGAAGGTGCTTGGGTCCATTTATATTCTCACCCATATATCGTCCCTCTGTAAACAGAGGGAATGTTTATTCGGTCTGAATTTGATTACTATTTATCCCCCCCTTTCTAGTCAATTTGCATATTTTCCTCCACTACATTACACATTCCCTGACCCTTGACCTCTTGTCCTCGATTCAACTGTGATCAGTGAGGACCGAAACCGGTTAGTTGATTTTATTTTTTTTTTAATGATTAAAATTGGCCTCCTTGTGACTATATTAAAGTATTGTACCACCCGTAATATATATACATATATATATATATATATATATATATATATATATATATATATATATATGACGTTTGTATGTCTCGATATGTCATTATTTGAATCAGTACAACCTTTCAGAATCTACGCCACATAATACTTTTTTCTTTCTTCTCAACTTCAGTCTGTTCATTTATCTATCTATTTATCTATCTATCTATTCATCAATCTAACAATCGAAATTTTAGAATATCTATATCTCTCTCGACGTGACTCCATTTTTCGGATGACACTGATAAAGGGGTGTGTACTTCTTGTGAACAGTCACTGATCACAGAGTATTTCCATTTCCTTGACACTTACCGATCACAGAATATCTCCATGAGACAGACCCAAGCAGATCTTTGACTATCTTCATCTCTCAGACACTCTCTGGTCAAGGTGAGTGTACATCTCTCCAGCACTCAGAGGTCGTGGATACTACAGTAGCATTAACCATCTTTTATTGTTATTTGTAACAAGCAATTTTAATGCATGAATCAGTACTGAAACACGTGTAAATTTGAACAACACCTTCAATATCTAAATATTGTACAATGCCGATCTTTTATCTTTTGGGTAGCAAAATCTTGTTAAATAGGCCAAGCTGATAATCCATTTAATTGTAAAATTTCAGTCGAAAGTCAAAGAAAAGCCATTTCTCTCGTTGTGTTGATTCTTAAATACATATATTGATTCAACTACTGATATATATATATATATATATATATATATATATATATATATATATATATAAAGTTGGCGACTGTAGTTGAGGGCGTGACTAGAAGGCATCCTTTTCAATAGCTGCTACACCGAGGTGTAGGGGAGGGCGCTATTTTCCTTTCCCAGGATTGCTCCACTTTACTCTTTAAAAGTACCTTATATTGCTGGGTATTAAGCAAGGAGGTATCAAGTCCCATTTTTAAAGACTTTGGTATGACGTGACTGGGGCCAAATCCAGGTCTCCCAGACTACTGGCGAGCACTTTACCCACCTACCCACAAGGCCAATGAGCCAGTATATATATATATATATATATATATATATATGTATATATATATATATAGTAAGAAGTTGGCTGACTGTCGTTGAGGGCGAACCGAATTCTCCTTTTTCAAGAGCTATAACACTGAAGTATAGTGGAGAGCACATTTCCTTTCCTTGGATTGCTCTACCTACCCTTGATCCTCACCTTATAATGCTGAGTGTTAAGCAAAGAGGCATCAAGAACCATTTTTTGAGTCTATGATAAGACTCGACCTGTGATTTAGCCCTGGTTTAGGGGGCTATTGGTCAACAGTCTGACCACTATGCCAATGGCACGGTATATATATATATATATATATATATATATATATATATATATTCTAATCTTTCCAAGTCAGTAAGTTCATGTATATCTCGTTTGCTTGCTTGATATATATCTTGATCTGCCAAATCTATCTGTCTATCTTTCTCAGCTAATTAAACTCTTTCACTCTTTGTCTCTTTCTCTTTGTCTCTCTGTCTCTGTCTCTTTCTCTCTCACTCTCTCTCTCTCTCTTAATCTGTCTATCTATCTATCTACCTATTTATCTATGCAAACATCTGACTCTACCAGCACATATTACTTATTTTATTTATTTAATTCACTTTGTACACTTCTTATGAATCTCAGATCGCGCAGTGAATGTCTCCAACACAGGTGTACATTAAGAACTTCTTTTTCCGGGCGCACACACACACACACACACACACACACACACATATATATATATATATATATATATATATATATATATATATATATATAAATTCATACAGACATACATACATACTCACACACACATACACAATCTCTAACATACATACTCACTCACTCGCGCAAACGCACAAAAACACACTTGCCTGCACACACACATAAACACTTACATATACACTCTCCAACACACACAAACAGTTATGCACACGTGCATATACATGCACACACTCACCTACTCACTCTAATAAGCACACATCCATTCATACAAACACTCTCTCTGACACACACACTCATGAAGACATACTCACACACACACACGTACACACGCTTATACACACACACACACACACACACACATACAAACCCATACACACTCTCTCTAATACACATAATCATACACACTCACACAAACGCATACTTACAAACACACGCACGTACATACCCATTCCCTAACACACTCACACACACACACACACTAACATACTCACTCAGCCATGCACACATACATACTCGCTAACACACACGCACTCCCTCAAACAAACAAACAAACAAACAGTACAAACACACTCACACGCATACACACTCTCACATACTTACAAACATACACACACACACACACACACAAATACAGACACACAAATACACACATACACGCAAATACGCGCGCATACTTACAAATACATACACTTAGTCACACACAATTAGTCACACACATGCACAAGTACACATAAACACACACACTCGTGAACGCACACGCATGCGTACACACCCACTTACGGTGATATTTGCATATCATACGAAAGAGCAAGTACATTTTTACACCGACTTCCACTTACCAAACTATTAGCGCTGATACTATACTCACCCCCACTTTCACAACAATGTTGCACCAGGAAAACTTATGCCACATCACTACTACTACTACTACTACTGAAAAATGCATTACTCCGACTACTAATACCACCATCACTACTACGACCACTACTACTACTACTACCAAACTATTAATACTACTATAACAACAACTGCAGCGCCAATCTCTCATACAGCTGATATTTAACCAACGGATTCCACAGCTTTACGCCAAGACTTCTTTTTGCCTAACTTGATTATACAAATGCGGTAATCTCCACTAAAAATTCGTCCAGATCGTATATATATATATATATATATATATATATATATATATATTTATATAATCTGAAAGCCTGTATGCATTTTTATGGGTTCCAGGTTATAAGTAGATTTGCTGTATAACTTGAATGTAGGAGTTTAAAATATAGGTGTGTACGTGTGTGAATGTGTTCGTGTGTGTGTCTGTGTTAGTGACAGATGAGAAGGGAGAGGAGAAAAATTTGAAAAAGGGGGAGGTGGTGGAAGAGTGAAAGAGAACTGATAACAGATTTTGGGAGTAAGGTGCGTATATTCCTGAGGTGCCAATAATCGTAGTTTGAAACAAAGTGGTAGCCAACCAGTGATTTCTTTACACTAGAAAGATTCCCACAAATTTATTATAAGCGGTAAATTTCTCAGTACGCTTTTCCTCGTGGCTGTATATATATATATATATATATATATATTGGTTAACAGAATAAGGGCCGCTCGGGTAATGTAATGGTTTGCAAGCCTGACTGGCAACCCTGCAAGAGTGAATTCGAGTCTCACTGGGTGTCCTATTCATATCGGCGTTGTGCCGAATCTAAGCTAAAGCTTAGTAAATTACTCTATATGTGTGTGTTTTTGTATGAGATGAAGAGAGGGAGAGAGAGAGTGAGAGAGAGAGAGTGTGTGTGTGTGCGTTCTTGTGTATCTAGTATCTTAAGTCTTTTCTAGAATTTATCTATCGGTAAGATTACAAATTCTCTGTCTCTCTCACTCTCTCTGTCTCTCTCTGTCTCTCTCTCTCTCTCTCTCTCTCTCTCTCTCTGTATATATATATATATAACTAACAAGTCACGGAGGCAAAACAACGTAAAACAGCAGCTATACGGCCACCAACCACCAATCACGAAAAATATCCTAGTTAAACGAACCAGACATGCGGGCCACAGCTAGAGAAGTAAGAACGAACGCATAAGCGACATACTCCTGTGGACCTCTTGGAATGGACGAGCAAAGGTAGGGCGACTAGCTAGAACCTATGTGCCGATACAGGATATAGACTTGAAGACCTGCCAGGAGCACTGGATGATAGCAATGGGTGCCGAGAGCGGGCTAGGGAAACCCGTGCTGGGAGTCCGAAATGATATATATATGTACATGTGTGTGTGTGTGTGTGTGTGTAGAGAGAGAGAGAATGGTAGCTGTCTGAAACTAGTTGACAAGTTCACCTACCTAGAAAACAGTGTATCATCAACCGAGACAGGCATTGACACGCGACTAGCAA
>OY757922.1:10453884-10476384 GCA_963585895.1 Sepioteuthis lessoniana
CCCATATCTGTTGATATAGAATCACCCTAGACGGGTTGACAAACCATTAAGAAGTTATAATAATCTGTGTGGGTGCTGAAGAGAATGCTGAAAATTTGAAAATATTTTGTCACTTCATCACGTGACATTTCGTGTAAATCTGCTGATGTATTAAATATCCATAATGCATTATTATTTTATTATTATTATTATTATTGTTATTATTGTTATTATCATCACGATAATAATTGTACCGATAGTCGTTGGAGCACTGGGAACAATTCGGAATATCCTGGGAAAAAGGCTTGGGAAAGTAACAGCTTGCGAGAAGATAGAGATCCTGTAGTCAATGATACTTTTAAGCACATATCAAGGAGACAAGACCTTATTTCATCTTGACAGTAACCCACCAGATAATGCCATGAAAACTTAATATATAACAATAATGATCATAATTATAATAATTCTTAAGAATTTTCTGATACGTATGGATCAGCAATCCTGACCAGAAGCTCATATTAAACGCCAATAGACAAGAAAAAAAGAACACCATTGTATGGATTTTGCTGATCCATCGAACCAAAGAATGAAAATGAAAGAAAGCGATACGATAAACGAATACTTTGTTCTTGCTAAATAAAAGCTGTGAAATATGAAGGTGACGGTGATAGCATTAACAGTTAGAGGAATTTGAGGATGTGCCCGTGGTGTAATGGTTACCGTCGTAGGAAATGGACACGGCGACACGAGTTCAAATCCTGGACGAGACTGATTGAATTTCACATACCCCTGGGAAAGGTATGAATCCAATTATTCTCCCTCCAGCTATGGGTAAGACAGACTAGGTTCTTCGGCCTTGGTGAGGCAACTATTCTAGGAGAAGGAAAACTCTGAATTCAAACCTGTTAAACTTCGCTTAAAAATTGACCTTGTGTCACATCCTTGGGGTTGGTAAATATGATTAACAGTTAGAGCGCTGGGAAGAATTCCCAAAGACAACAGGAACTGGATGTGAGAGGAAGGATCGATCGTCTATAATACAAAGAATAATCCTGGACAGCTTTGGGGCTTGTTGTCATTTAGACTCCAGTGAAAGACCATCAGTTAACATTGGTTCGAAAAACTCACCAGGAGTGAAAAAATAATGAGACGCGCCTAATGTTCTAAGGCAGTCAGATATACAATTGGATCAGCCAATCCCGGCCAGAAGAACAAACTTCGTATTAATTAAATCTTTTTTAAAAAAATCAACGTGTCACCAAGTGGATTTAGCTGTTCGAACGGGTTGAAAATAAAAGAAAAAGAAAATGAAAACATGTAACCGTATGTGGATCTTGCCTGAGAGTTGAAAAAGCTGGGGAACATGAAGTGCCCAGAAAGTCTTGTTCATCTTACTTCCCATTTCACACACGATGCAAAGAAGTTGCTGTGCAGTTGTTATTTTGTGGGATGCTGGTTGCAAGACTTGTTAAAAACAATAGACAGCAGCCTGGTGTTGTTTCCATCGAGCTTCTTTTTTTTTTCTCAGAGCGTTTTGTTAAAGTCCATGTGGTACAACCATATAGTATTACAAATAAGAAGGGGTCATCAATCATAAGATTTCACTGGTATGTAAATATAAAACTTCATCAGAAGTCTAAAAAAAGGAGAAATTGACATGCAATAAAGACGACTTAGATGAATATATGGGAATAAAATTATTACTATCCCACAGGCAATGATAAATAGGTCATGTGACCCAGAAAAGGTGTATTTTCCAAAGTAAAAAGTGCCACTGATTGACCCAGTCAATGCTGAAAATTTATCCAATCACACCAAGAGCACAGTGTTTCCTCCCACATCTCTCATTCTCTCTCTCACTCTCTGTCCCAATCATCCATCATTCCTGGTAGAGCTACATCCGATGTCCACACAGAGCTGATGTATGTAAGTTTTGGCTGCTCAGCCAATGTTGGTGTGTCCATGTGTAGGAGTCCATAAGAGAACGTTGCTTATGAGTTCATCTTTACTTCTCCAGCTGAAAAGACACCGGAAGAACAGGAGATCGAAGGAATAATAAACACCATCACGACCCCAGAAATGTTAAAATCTTTAAAAACCCCTGAAGACATGATGAAACTTTCTGCCACTGAAACTTCGCAACAAAAAAAAGGATCAGTTAAACTGTCGTGAAAAACCCTCAAGGAGTAAAATAATAAGTAATGAAGCAACACTGAAAAACCTCAAAAAAGAGGCCGGGTAACTTGGATTTTATATGAAGGACCGAGACTGACGAAAGTACAACAGATAGGCTACAATACTTAAAACAGTCCTAGGGTCGTGGGAAGACTTGCTGTCTCTCAGACTCCATTGAAAACTTTCATTTATAACTGCCGTGAAAAATTCAAAAAGAGTTTTATAATGATAACATATAGTGATAGTCAGTAAAAAAGTGAACCTGCAGAATAGTGCTATTAGAAATTAGTGGACAAGTGGAGACCATCCAGACAAGAGTAGTATTAGATCGACCAAAATACTGAAGAGAGTCCCGGTGATTTAACTTGAGGAGACTTGCTGTCATGCAAACTCCTGTGAAAGACCAACAGCGACCGCTCCGGTGAAAAACTCTCCAGAAATAAAATAATCATAATAAGACGCATAAAATACTCTGGGATTTTGAGATATAAACAGATCATCTAATCAAGGCCAAAAGGTCAGACCAATTGAAGATTAACTAAATAAAGGTGAACTTGTCGTTTCGTAGACTTTGGCGTCCCAGTGGACCACAGTGGGAAAATCAAAGAAAGCGAAAACAAATATAAGTACTTACACCTTGCTAGAGAACTAAGAAAGCTGTAGAACATGAGACTGACGGTGATACCAATTGTAATTGTCACACTTAGAACCGTCTACAAACGCTTGAAAAAGGGACAGGAATAGTTGGAAATCAAATGAAGAATTAGGCTATCGAAAGGCTATTGTTGAGGTAAGCTCGAATATTGAGGAAAGTCATGGAGACCTAAAAGACTTGATATCTCTCAGGCCCCAGTAAATGAGCACCAGTTAATGCTGGAATGAAAAACTCGAAATAAGTAAATAATTATTTGTTATGACTATACACTATGCTTTACACCCGCAAGATGACATAGACATAGTATAGGTGTCATTATTATAACGAAGCAGAGGACTCGCTAGCATTGACGATTGGGTAGATGAATCATTAAAAGGACTCAAAGGATAAATTACAAGACTAATTACTGCGCCCAGTAACTGTCAAAGTAACATAAAAACAAATTTTAAAAAATCAAAAACAGAAATTGAAAGAAAAACAACTTTACGGATACTTCAAGTAACAAATTTGTGAGATTGCATTCGAGAAAATCTGAGATGGCTAACAGGGAGAATCCACAAGAGAGAAGCTGGATCTTTTTTAAATTGCACCACAAAATAATACAAAAAGGGCCAATTTTGTTAAAGAAAAATGGCAAGTATTGGTGATGTGGGCATAGAGCTGAAATGATTAATCACGTGATAAACGAATCCAGCAAAGTAGCACAAAAGACTTACAAGAGTAAACATGAGCGCATAAGGAAGCTAATCCACTGAGAATTGTGCAAGATATTAAAATTTACCCGTGATTCCGAATGATATGTGCACAAACCAGATTACAAAAGGATTACCAAATCCCGTGCAGAATTCCAGTCCTAGGGGAAAAAAACTTCAATTCAAGTAGATTTTGCAGTTCCAGCTAACTATGGATAGCGGGAAAATGAAGAAAAAAAAAGCAAAACCATAAATAATTACTTGGACCTTGCTAGTGAACAAAACAGTCTGTAGATAATACGCATGACAGTGATATCTGTTGTATTTGTTTGCGTTTGGAAAGGTCTTTAAAGGTTAAAAAGGTAGGAGGAAGTAGAGAGCAGAGGAAGGACCAAACCTATCCAGATCCTAGCATCGCTAATATCGGCTAGGATGCTGAGAAGAGTCATGGAAATCAGAAGAGACTTGCTATCACTCAAATTCCATAGAAAGACATCCAGGTTACGCTGGTGTGAAATAATCAGAAAGAGTTAAATTATCAGTCAAGAAAAAAGGAAGAAGGGGACTTACACGTACTGAAGATAACAGTGACACATCGATACAACAACTCGAAGACTACATAGAAAAGTGTTGCGAAAGAGAAATTACAGCCACTAAAAACAATACTGATAACACGAGAAAAATGGGAAGAAAAAACAACTTTGGACGTTTTAAACGATCTCACACGAGAAAACGTAGATATGGCTAATAAAGAGAAACGTTAAGAGAAAAACTGAATCTCATCTAATAGCAACACAAAACAATGCCATAAGAACCAATCATATCAAAGCAAGAATAGATAAGAGGCCAAAAAACAGCTGATGTATGTTATGTGGTGATAGAGACGAAACGATCGAATCACATAATAAGCGAATGCTGCAAATTAGCACTGAAAGAGTATAAGACTAGACACGACTGGATGGGCAAGGTGATCCATTGGGAATTGTGCAAGAAATTTAAATTTGACTTTACGAACAAATGCTATATGCACAACCCAGATTCTGTCCTGGAAAATGAAACGCACAAACTCCTCTGGAATTTTTAAGATACAAACGGAACACCTGATCTCGTCCTGACGACCAGACCTTATTATAATCAACAAAAAAAAAAAAAGAACTTGCAGAATTGTGGACTTTGTCATACCGGCTGACCACAGTAAAATTGAAAGGTAGTGAAAAGAAGGATTAGTACCTGGACCTTGCTTGGGAATAGAAAAACCTGTTCAACATGAAAGTGACGGTTATACCAATTGTAATTGCTACTCTTTGTATAATCACCAAAGGATTGGTACAGGGACTAGATGACTTGGAAATAAGAGGACGAGTGAAGACCATCCAAACTACCACATTGTTGAGATCAGCCAGAATACTGAGAAGAGTCCTGTAGACTTGAGGAGACTTGCTGTCACTCATATTTTAGTGTAAGACCATCAGCTAACGCGGATTTGAAAAAAATCTCAAGAGAGTAAAATAATATTAATAATAAAGACGCAACAAAACAGTAGATATTGGTTACGTGGTGATAGAGACGGATCGATCAATCACATAATAAGCGAATGCAGCAAATTAGCACAGAAAGAGAACGAGACAAGACACCACTTGGGGGAAAAGGTAATCCACTGAAAATTGTACTAGAAACTGAAATTTGACAATACGAGTAATTGATACATGCACAACCCACATAATATGTCCTGAAGAATAAAACGAAGAAGAAGGAGAAAAAGAAGAGGACCGGAAGCGCAAGAAAATTTGAATGTTGAATCTGTTGTACGAGCCAATAGCATTTCTTTCGATATAATTCGAATAATCAGAAGATCTTTAAAAAGTTATTAATCATTCTTTTAATGGGTAAACTCAACATACTGTATGTTTTGATAACCGATTGAAAGAAATGGCAATGTCATCATTGTACATCTAAGAATAGACGTCAGGAAGATTTAAACGAGACATTTTTTATGAACAGTGATGTTTGGTTACTTCATAACCTCAAACCGCAAATTTGATAGTTACTTGTTTGTTTTTTTTTCCTCCTGGCCTCTCTTTTGAATCAACAAAAATATTTCAACGTATAAAAATTTATTCAGTAGAATATCATAAGTTATTACACTTTTTTATTTATTGCCCAGTCGCCTGGGGCTTTAGAATACACTGACTGCTTATCAGCAGAGAGTTAAGAGAGCCCCCAATGAGTGTCCTGTATATGACACTAAACAATTTGATAGTGAGGTTCCAGTGATACAGGAACTTTTGAGAATGCGGAGCACCCCTTCATTGCCATCGCTCCCCGGCCCACTTTGGCCCGGAATGGTAGCCCCTGATAACGCACCTATCTATGGGTTCAATAAAAGTAAACCATGCTTTCTTGACTTTACTGTTTTTTACATTTAAACAGAGTATTTATGCTAAACTGAATTGTTTAAAAAAGAACTGTTTTGACATTTAAACTGTGTACTTATGCTAAACTGAATTATCTGAAATAAAACTGTTTTGACATTTAACTTTGTGTATTGCCCAGTCAGCTGGGGCTGTAGAATACACCGTCTGCAACTCTGCAGAGGGGTAAGATTTCACCAACGCGTGTCCTGGCTATGACACTAAACAATCTGATGCTGAGGTTCCAGTGATGCTGAAGCTTTGGGGAATGCAGAGCACCCCTTCATTTCCACTGCTCCCAGGTCCACTCTGGTCCGGAATGGGAGCACCTGATTGGGCCCTGTCTATGGGTTAAATAGAACTAAACTGCATACTTATGCTAAACGAAATTGTTTGAATTAGAACTGCTTGACTAAACTGAATAGCTTGAAATAGAAATGTTTTGACAATTAAACTGTACTTAGATTTAAACTGCATGCAAGTGCTAAACTGAATTGTTTGAAATGGAATTATTTTTGACGTTCAACTGTACGTACACTTAACTGAATTGCTATATATAGAAGTGTTTTGACATTTAACTGCGTCTAAACAAAATATGTACTTATACTCAGCTGAATTAGGACTGTTTGAATAAACTGAATTGCTTGAAATAGAAATGTTTTTGAGATTTTAAACTGTACTTACATTTAAACTGCGTAAATATGTTAAACTGAATTGTTTGAAATTGAATTGTTTTTGACATTGAAACTGTACTTACACTAAACTGAATTGTTTTATAGAGAAGCTTTTTGACATGTAACTGTGTGCAAAAAAATCTGTACTTATACTAAACTGAATTAGCTGAACTAGAACTGTTTGAATAAACTGAATTGCTTGAAATAGAAATGTTTTTGATAATTAAACTGTGTACTCATGGTAAACTGAATTGTTTGAAATAGAACTGATTATTTCAATAGAAATGGATTTGGCATTAAATAACCTTCAAAGGTTGATACGCCACAAAATCCAACCAACAAACCAATCTTTTTTATTTAGAAAATTCAAGACATCAAAAAGAAAACAAAAAAAAAAATCAATTTTTCTGAGTAAAGATTTTCAATGTGAAGACGTACATCAAAGAAACCTTAATTTTCTTTTTAATGTAAAGGTTTGGTTGGTTTCTTTGTTTAATGGCGTATCAACTCTTTTCTAGGTTATTTAATGCTAAAGCCATTACTCCTAGAAGAACAGTAGTGGTACTATTTAACCCATTGCTGGGAGGATAAGGGGGTTCATACCTTTCCCAGAGGTATTTGCCCAAAAGTGAACGTAATAGCGCGACTGGAGTACGAACACGCGTACTACGATTCCGCAGTCTATTGCTTTAATCATTACACCACGAGGACACCCCCTTTTTAATATAAACTAAAATTGGTACGGTTTCGTTTCTTTGTTTAACAGCATATCAGCCTTATCCTTGCAGAACAGTAATGATTCTATTTGACACATATCTGGGTGGGGGGAGATAAAAGGGTACATAGGAGTACATCACGTATGAGCTCGTCTCTGCTTCTCCAGCAGTGTCTTGCGTGTCTGGTTCGTCTAATTAGGATAGTTTTCGTAATGAGAGACAGGTGGCCGTATAGTTGGTGCTTTGTGGGGTGTTATAAAATATATATAGATATAATTATATAAATTAAATATATATATATATATATATATATATATATATTTATAAAGGAATTTTCTGTGGCCAATTGTTATGTCTAATATATATTATAGAAGGTATTTTATATCATTTGAGAGGTATACGGTTCTTTAGAAAAATCGGTTTCATTTCGCACTGTAATAATTTGTCCAACTCTTGTTCAGATTATCTCAATTTTTAAACAGCATGTTTACGTTTAATGTTTAAATACATGTTCTTTTCCAGGGAATAGCACTTCTATAAGTATAGCATTAAATGTAGAATTTTGAGTTGTTTCCACACGTGCTGTTAAAAGTTGTGATTAATTGAACGAGAACGGGTAAAGATATCAGATTATTTAATAGCATCAATTTTTTCTGAAACGCCTTATATATATATATATATATATATATATATATATATATATATATATATATATAAACGTTAATATGTTAGCCAATTAGGCTGACATGTTAGCTAGAGAGATAACGATATCAGTCTCCCAATAGGTAAACCTATTGTAGTATTCTCTACTGGTTTTTCTGTTTCCCATACCATTTCAGTCTAATAATTACCCATAAGCTTCTGTATATGATTATGGAAAAAAAAAATTCTATTCTAAATTTGCTGAGGATCAACGGCTGGAAGTATTTTTTTTTCTTTTTTTTTTTTGCAGATTTTGTATCTTTTTATTTTATGCTGCACCTACTTAAACCTCTAAGAGCCCTAGAACGTCACGGCAGATACCTCAAGAAACATCAGTCTAGCTGATATGGTTAACTTCAGGGTATAATATAGAGGTTGATTTTAAAGCAAATTTTTACAAATAAAATTGTTTATAACATTATTAATAGAGTGAGGTGTATATACCAAACACCCAAGAGGGGCAATTACGAGAATAAATGACCCACAAGTTTATTCAGACCCCACTAATTTTGAAATTAGCAGCTGTTCTATTCCTTTATAACCAGGGTGAGCCGGCATCAACAACAATTGGTGGGAAACATCAACGATGGAAGAAATGAATAAAATAATTGGTTGGTAACACTGGGAATCTTCACAAAATCAAAATAATCAGAAATTGGCGACTTTAGTCGAGGGTGACCCAAAGACTCTCTTTTTAATACCTATGACGCCGAAGAGGACACTACACCATTCCCTGGATTGCTCCATTTTACCCTTGATCCTTACCTTATAATGCTGAGTGTTAAGCAAGGCAAAGTTGGCAACCTTAGTCGAGTGTGACCCGAAGACTTCCTTTTTTATATCTACGACACCGAAGTTAAGAAGAGGGCGCTACTCCATTCCCTGGATTGCTCCATTTTACCCTTGATCCTTACCTTATAATACTGAGTGTTAAGCAAGACAAAGTAAAGTTGGCAACCTTAGTTGAGAGTGACCTAAAGGCTTCTTTTTGATAGCAGCTACATCAAGGTGTAGGGGAGGGCGATACTCCATTGCCTGGATTGTTCCATTTTACCCTTGATCGTTACCTTATATTGCTGAGTTTTAAGCAATGCATATTAGGTACCATTTTTTTAGTCTTTGGTATGATTTGACCTGGGATTGAACACCGGTCTCCTGGACCATTAGTGAACTCTACACATTAGGCCAATTAGAACACTCTCCCGGACCATTGGCGAACACTCTACTCATTAGGCTAATTAGATTACTAGTTGGACTAGTTGTCACTTGATCTCCTCTGAAAAAAACATTAAGTGCTACTTCAATTAAACTATCCATGGATACAAAATGACCGAAAACAGTGGTCAGTCAAAGCAATGATATATAGATTTACCCACTCCCGCTGCCACGGAAAGGATGAGACTCAAAGTAAAATTTTAAGTGGAGAAGGTAAAATTTGAATTTAGGGTTTTCCTTCTTCTAAATTCGTTGCAAACCAAGGCTAAAGTATCCAGTGTCTAATACTATTTACCCATAGCCGGAGAGGGAAGAGATGAATTAATATTTTTCATTATGACATCAACATACAGTGAAACTCAAACAACCTCGCCAAGATTTGAACTTATGTCATCATTTCCATATCTTACTTTTCCGATGGAATATGCATAAAGCAGAATCTTCGAGAATAACTGACCAAAATCCACCGGAACTTAAGATTCTATAAGGAACGCTTTGCCAGATTTCCAGATCTTGTCTTCTTCAAAAAGGAAAGAAAAACATTGTAAAATCGTTGATTCTGAGTTCAAAGCAGCAAATTTTAAAAGTAATGAAAAGAAGAAAGACTACGTGGTACCTTCAATAAGTTTCCAGACTTTTTTGTACAGGCATTTACAATTATCGTTGACTCTTGAAAATTCTGTATGTTCTGCTATACATCTAATGAGATGACTGCCAAATTTTTATGATTTCAGGTTCAAATGAACAGCTACAGCAGGAATTTGAATACACCATACTAAAGCCTGATTGTCACAGCTAGTGAATTTCAAAATTACAATCTGGACACTTTAGAAGAACAATATGCAATAAAATTCTGTTTTAAACTTGGAAAAATGCCACAAAAACGTGTGGAATGCTTAACACTGCTTTTGGACGATCTTGCATGAATCGAGCATCAGTTTTTGAGTGGCAAAAGAGATTCAAGGAAGACAGGAAGTCTGTGAGGGATGATGAAAGATGTGGAAGGAGTAAGGAAATCAATACACTAGAGTTGATTGGCCAAAGGGTTAGGGTTAGGGTTACTATGTTGAGGTTTTAAGGGAGTTCAGGGAGAGATTCCATCGGAAGAGGCCAGCACTCTTCAAATCAGGTCTGTGGCATTTCTACCTGGACAATGCACCAGTCCACAACTCCATCCTTGTCACAGACTATTTGAGCAAGATGGGTATCAAGACAGTTCCTTAGCCTCCCAATAGTCGAGACCTTGCCCCCTGTAACTTTTGGTTATTCCCTAAGCTCAGAGGCTGTCGTTATGAGACAATTGAGGAGATGAAAGAGACTGTGACGAAGGTCATTGACACGCTCACACAAGAGGGCTTCCATGGGGCCTTCCATAAGTTGTTAGAACGGTACAACAAGTGTATTGCAGCCGGAGGGTATTACTTGGAAGGGGACTAGAGTTTCATGTGTGTACTATCAATAAAAGTGCCCATACGAAAAAAGTCTGGAAACTTATTTAATGATGTGGCGGACGATGTAAAACAGATTCAAGACCGTCGTGGTGTTCATTATTCAATTGAAAGGATTCGAAAACGTAGTTAGAATCAAACCTATTCAGGAAGAAATTATTGATAAAAATCAATTTGAATATTGGGGAGGGTGCTGAAGTGTCGGTAAGAGCAGTTGTCTCTATAGCTCAAGTGAAAAAATATCGGATGCTTCTGAAAATAATAATCCGAAAAGAATATCTCAGGAGAACGAGAAAACTACTCGAGACAAAACTCTCCAGCAGAAACCTCATCGAAGGAATAAGTACTTGGGCTGTGCCCCGAGTCAGATATTCGGGACCAAAGAGGAACTTAAACAAATGGACCAAAGAACAAGAAAACTAATGACCATGCATAAGGTATTACATCCCAGAGACGACGTTGACAGACTATATGTATCTAGAAAAGAGGGAGGAAGAGGACTTGCCAGCATCGAAGACAGCGTTGATGCATCGATACAGCGGCTCGAAGACTACATAGAAAAACACGAACGAGGACTAATTACAACCAACAGAAACGATACGGACAACATGATAGACGAAAGAATGACAACAACTAGGAAACAAAAATGGGAGGAAAAAACTCTATAGCCGCTTTAAACGTCTAATAAACCACACCTCACACCAGAAAACCTGCACCTGGCTAAGAAAAGGAAACCTTAAGAGAGAAACGGAATCCCTCCTAATCGCAGCACATGACAACTCCATAAGAACCAATCATATCAAAGCGAGAATAGATAAGACGCAACAAAACAGTAAATGTAGGCTATGCAGTGACAGAGACGAAACGATCGATCACATAATAAGCGAATGTAGCAAATTAGCACAGAAGGAGTATAAGACGAGACACGACTGGGTCGGCAAGGTGATCCACTGGGAAATGTGCAGGAAATTTTAATTCGACCATGCAAACAAATGGCAAATGCACAACCCAGCACCTGTCTAGAAAACACACGTATAAACTGTTATGGGACTTTAACATACAAACGGATCAACTAATCCCGACCAAAAGACCAGACTTTATAATAACCACCAAAAAAAAAAAAGAGAATTTGCAAAATTATCGACATTGCTGTCCCGGCTGACCACAGAATAAATCTGAAGGAAAGTGAATAGAAGGATAAGTACCTCGACCATACAAGAATTGAAAAAGTTGAGGAACATGAAAGTAACGATTGTACCAATTGTGATTGGTGCGTTAGCCACAATAACTAAAGGATTATAAAAAGGCCTGGAGGACTTGGAAGTTGGCGGACGGGTAGACACTATCCAAACGATAGCATTGCTAAGAACAGCCAGAATCCTGAGACGAGTCCTGGAGACTTGAGTAGACTTGCTGTCATTCAAAACTCCTGTGAAAAACCATCAGCTAACATTGATGTGAAAAACTCTAAAGGAGTAAATAATAATAATAATAAAAAGAGAATTTGCAAAATGATGTAAAAAACTCTAAAAGAGTAATTAATTAGAAGAAGAAGAAGAAGAACAACAACAACAACAACACGCTTCTTATAGCAGCACAAAACAACGCCATAAGGACCAACTATGAGAAAGCGAAAATAAATAAGACACAGTAGAAAAGCTACTGTAGGTTATGTGGTGACAGAGAGGAAACGATCAATCACATAAGCGAATAGAGCAAACTAGCGTAAAAAGAATTGAAAACTCGAAATGACAAGTCGGGAAAGAATTTGAAATTTGACCATACGAACAAATAAGCAGCAAACTAGAATCCGTCCTGGAAAATAAGACACAAAAAATTCTTGGAGATTTTGAGAGACAAACGGATCAAGTAATCCCGATTAGAAAACGAGGCCTAGTGTCAATTAACAAAAAAGAAAGAAATTGTCATTACGTAAATTTTGCTCTTCGATCTAACCACAGAGTGAAAAGGAAAGAAAGCGAACAGATATAATACTTGGATTTTACTAAAGTGCAGTATAAGCTGTTGAACATAAAGGCGATGATAATACCAATTGTAATTGGTGCACAAAGAAAAGGCTCTGAAAAAAGAGCAGGGAAAATGAAGATAAAAGGGAGGGTCGAAACTATACAGACCGCAGCTCTGTTATGATCAGCCAAATAACTCAAAATAGTTCTGGAGACCTGAGATAATTAAAGTCACTCAGACGACGAGGAAAGACCATCAGCTAACGCTAGAGTGAAAAACTTGCAAAGAGTCAAATGATAATAATGGTTATAATAGAAACTGAATCTCTTCAAATAACCGCCCAAAACAACACTATAAAGATAAATTATATTAAAGCCAAAATCAATTAAAAGCAACACAAAAACATGTGTAGATAGGTAGAGACAAAAACGAAATGATTAATCTCATAGTAAATGAAAGTTGCCAAGGGAGTATAAGACTGGGTGGGAAAGGTGATCCACTGGGAATTGTGCAAAACATTGAAATTTGACCATACCAACTAATGTTATATACACAAACCAGAATCCGTCCTGGAAATCAAAATTTTCTGGAATTTTGCTATAAAATTTTGCCAGAAAACCAGATCTGATGATAATTAAGAAAAATAATAGAAATTGCTATACAAACGTCCAGAAAACCAGATCTGATGATAATTAACAAAAATAATAGAATTTGCCGTATATTAGATTTAGAAGTGAGAAAGCTGTGGACCATTAGAGTGACAGTGATATCAACAGTGACTTGAGACTGGCTAGAATACTGAGAAGGGTCCTCGAACTCTGAGAAGACTTGCTGTTATTCATCCTCCAATGAAATACAAGAGAACGCTGGTGTGAAGAACTCCGAAGAAGTGAAAAAAATAACTGGAAGCGGACATCATCAACCGAAAAAAGATGAAAGAATACGTATAAAAGAAACATCTTAGAGGAAGACAATAACTCCTTAAAACAAAACTCAAAGCAGAAATCTCATCAAGGAATAAACACCTAGGCAATCCCCTTGTAAGATAATGTTCACTCTTCTTAAAATAAACAAGGGCCAAATTATCGAAGCAATGGACAAACGAACAATGAAATTGATGACGCTGCACAAGACCTTACACCTGAGAGATCTCATAGAGACTCCAAAATGTCATGAAAACTGGGATGAGTAGAAACCAGCAACATAGAGTGTTGTGCTTGGCTATGTGAAGGGTTCCATTGGAGTACATCACTTATGAGCTCGTCCCTACTTCTCCAGCAATGTCCTGCATGTCTGGTTCGTCTAACTTTGATAGTTTTCGTGATGGGAGGTAGGTGGCCGTATTGCTGCTGCTTTGTGGGGTGTTGCCTCCATGAATTGAACAAAAGACTAAAATTTTGCTATATTCATAATTGGTATATCCACAAACCAGAATCTGCCCAAGAAAATAAGATGACTAAAATTCTCTTGGATTTTTAAATACTAAAATATACCCAATCAGGGCTAAAATACCAAACCAACTTTTATCCATAAGAAAAGAACTTGTCATCCAGTGGATTTTTCCCTATCATTGAAAGAAACCAAAAAGATAGAAATACCTGGATCTTGCTTGAGGGCTGAAAAATCAAGATGGCGGTGATACCAATTATAATTGGAGCTCTTAGAAAGGTTCCTAAAGGCCTAGAAAATAGACAGGGGGACAGAAGATGAGAGAAAAATCGAGACAATCCATATCACAGCACTGTTTGGATCTGCTAGAAAACTTAGAGTAGTTCTCGGGGACCAGAGGAACTAGCCGTAACTCAGACTTCAGCGAAAACTGATCACTTTAAACTGGATTGTTTGTTTTCTTTGTTTAATGACATATCAACCTTTGTAGGTTATTTTATGCCAAAGCCATCCTTCTAGAAGAACAGTAGTGGTAGTATTTAACCCATAGCTGGGAGGATAAGGGGGTTCATACCTTTCCCAAAGGTATTTGTCTGAAAGTGAATATAATAGCGCGACTGGAGTTCGAACTCGCTTACTACGATTCCGCAGTCCATCGCTTTAACCTTTACACCACGAGGACACCCCCACACTTCAAACTGGCGTGCAAAACCCGTCGGGATTATTATTGCTATTATGATTTATGACATATTATTCATATCTACCATAACTCAAAGTAAAACAAATATTATCTTTACGGAGAAAATGATAGGATCGTAAACTACTTAAAAGGTACCCGTGGCGTAATGGTTATCGTCGTAGGAATTCGACACATCGACACGAGTTCAAATTCTGGACGAGACTGATTACATTTCACATAGCACTAATACCCTCGGGAAAGGTATGAATCCAATTATTCTCTCTCCAGTTATGGGTAAATAGTAGGACAGACTGGGTTCTTCAGCCTTGGTGAGGCAACTAGTCTAGGAGAAGGAAAACTGTGAATTCAAACCTGTTAAACTCCGCTTAAAAATTGACCTTGTGTCATATCCTGCCCGAACGGAGTGGTTGAGTAAATATGGTAAACTACTTAAAAGTGAATACGGAAGTAGACTTGAATGAAGATATTCCTGAAACGTGTAAACGATTCAAGTTCGACCATGAAAAGGAATTATTGAATGATGTAAAGACACTGTTCAGGAAGATAAAATTTGCAAAATACCTGACTGTTTTAAAATTGAGATTGACTGCTTCAGCCAAGCAATAAGAGAGAATCTCTTTGACGGCATAAGAAAGGAAACGTTAAATTTTCGTTTAACCGTACCGACAGATCTTGGAGTTAAGAAGATATTATAATAGCAAAGAAAAAAAACAGAACTCCATCATAGAACTGGAGGAACTTTGGATCATTAAAGTAAATGTTTTACTCAGCGAAAAAAACTGGTGCTCTTGGAACTTTACCAAAACAACTGATGTGATTACTGAAAGGAACTAGACTGTCAGAAAGATTACAAGATTAGGGAAAAGATTAAGTCTGTCGGGAACGTAGCAGAGATTGAACCGGCAAGAATACGGAGAAAGGTGCAGGTGACCTCGCGAAATTACCACTGCTCGATCCTTCGCGGCAAACCCCAGGAGCTTGGTGTAACTATAAAGGTACGATAATACGCTATGGAATAAGAAATGTAGGTTATGTGGAGACAAAGACGAAATGATTAATCGCATAATACGCCAAATCAGCAAACTATAATAAGGGAAGTACAAGACTGGGTGGAAAGGGGATGCACTGGGAATTGTGCAAGAAATTGAAATTCCACCATACTACAAAATAGTGTTTGTACAAAGCAGAATCCGTTCTAAAAAATGAAACGCATGAAATTATTTGAGATTTTTTTATACAAACAAATCATCTAATCCAAGCCAGAAGACCTGACTTAGTGATTATTACCAAAAAAGAGAATTTGCCATCACGTGGATTTCACTGTTCCATCGGAAATCAGAGAGAAAATCATAGAAAACAAAAAGAGAGATAATTACTAGGACCTTGCCAGAGAACGAAAAAGAGCTGTGCAACATGAATATGACGCTGACAACAATTGTAGGAGAATCTCTCGGAACAGTTCCCTAAGTCTCAGAAAGGAAACTGGAAGAATTGGATAGCAGAGAAAGAAGTAAGACCATCCAAACTACAGAATAGTTGAGATTGGCCAGAATACTGAGAAAAGTCCTGTAGGTCTGAGGAGATTTGCAGTCACTCAGACTCCGGTGAAAGACTATCAGCTAACTAGCAAGTAGTATATTAATATCAATAATACTGTTGGAGAGGGAGTAATTACCAAACCTCTTAGCCAAAAACAGCATGCCACACAAGGTCATTTTTTTAAAGCGAAGTACAACTGGTTGGAATTCGGAGTCTTCCTTCTCTAGACTGATTGAAACGTTAAGGAGCCCAGTCAGTATGATAATAATAATAGTAATAGTAAAAATTAAAGTTGGTGACCATAGTCGAGGGTGACCAGAAGTCTCCCTTTTCGGTAGCTACTACACCAAGGTGTAGAGAAGGGCGCTACTCCATTCCCTGGATTGCTCCACTTTACCCTTGAAAATAGGCATGAACATACCTCGATTCATTCAGAGCAACGCTAATTTGACCCAATTTGAAAACGCCAGACCATGATGACATATACTGATACTGGTTTTAAAAATTCCCTTCGATCCACGACAGACTGGCTATCAAATTGAATATATGCTTAGAAGAAGCAGACATATCGGAATGAATGACCACAGGAAAGACCACCCTGATCTAAAAATGAACCGCTCCCAAAAATTACAGACCCCTAACTTGCCTACCGATCATGTGGAAAATACTAACGATAGCTACAACACCAAGGTGTAGGGGAGGGCGCTACTCCTTTCTCTGGATTGCTTACCCTTGATCCGTGCCTTATAATGCTGAGTGCTAATCAAGGAGGCATCAAGTACCATTTTTAAGTCTTTGGTATGACTCGACCTTGGATTTAATCCCGTGTTATATAATTAAGGAATTACATTTTTATAGTAATCATTTTTCGTTAATTATATTTTATCATTCAGTTTGGTTGGGCTTTGAACTATTCGGGTAAAGAGTTCAGGTGCATAGTCATTGGGTGCACTTTTACGCTCACGCGCAAAGGATATGAAAATCATCATTTCTCATAATAAACCCCCATACAGGAAATGAGACAGAAGTGTGGATGACGTCGTGCCCGGAAGAGATGGTCCTGAGAATTTGAGGATTTTGAAAAAGAGTCAGTTGAGATGTTGAGACTGGACCATGGAGGCTGAAAGTTGAGTTACTGCCATTGAGGCATAAAATTGAGTTTTCTACCGTTGGGGGTGGGGGGTAAGTTTTTCGGGTCTCGACCGGCGGAGATGAATTGAGATCTTAAACATCACAAGACGCGCCGCGCATTGGGGATGGTTAGCATAGTAAGAATTGTGTCTCTCTCCTCGTGTCACCATGAAGCGAAGTCAGAAATTAATAAACCGTTCGTATCTTAAACAACAGAGTCCGCCTGTTCATTTGTATTTGTAGATGTATTGTAGTACAGTTGTCATTGATATTATGGCTTGGTTGTACAACACCCGGTCTCGAAAAATGTGCTAACAAAAAATGAAAAACGGTGAACGTCAAATGATGGAATGAATAGGACTACCAAATCAAGAATAGTCCTGAGCGTTCTTAGAAAAGGAAACTTACTAATACTTAGGAATATTGGAAGCGGACACCATCAAACAAGCGGGGATTAAAGAAAAAATTAAAATAGGAACACCTAAGAAGAATGAGAAAACTACTCCGAACCAAACGATAGAGCAGAAATCTTATCGAAAGGATATACACCTGGGCTGTCCCTCTTGTAAGATAATCGGGATCATTCTTTAAGTAGACGCGAGAAAAGTTTAACAAATGGACCAGATGAGAAAACTCATGATGATGCATAAGGCCCTATATACCAGAAATGACACAGACAAGAAAAAAAGGAGGAAGAGGAGTCGCCAGCATTCAAGATTGCGTTGATACATCGCTAAGACGACTCAAAGAAAAGATTTAAAAAAGCGCAAAAAAGACTGATTACAGCGACCAGAAACAACACAAGTTCAACATGCAATAATAACTAAAAAGGGAAGAAAAACAATTGTATGAACATTTCAAGCAACAAACAAGCGAAATCTCTCACGAGAAAATTTGGACATAGCTAAAAAAACAAGGAAACGTTAATAGAGAAACAGAATCTCTTCTAATTACAACACAAAACAACGCCATGAGGACCAACTATCTTAAAGCAAGAATAGACAAGACACTACAAAATAGTAAATTAAGGTTATGTGGTAATAGAGACAAAACAATCGATCATATGATAAGCCAATGCAGTAAATTAGCGTAAAAAATTTTAAAATATACATGACTGGGTGGAGAAGGTGATCCCCTGGGAATTGTGCAAAAAAATTTAATTCTATACTAACAAGTGGTATGTGCACCATCCGGAATCCGTCCAGGAGAATGAGATGCCCAAACGGATCACCTAATCTTGGCCAAACGACCAGACCTAGTGGTAATTTACTAGGAATTTTGCTTAGATGTTACACAAAGCCATATGAATAGGGCACCTAGTGAGAAGTGAATTCACTCGTGAAGGTTTGCAAGTCTAGTTTGATAACCATTGCACTACCCGAAGTAGAAACCTCCGGATAGTGGATTTTGCCGTTCCGGCGGAACACAGAGGGAAATTAAAAGAAAACGAAAACAGAGATAAGAACAATGAAACATGAAGGTGACGATGATACCAATGGTGGTAGGTGCACTTGGAGCAATCCCTAAAGGTTGGTAAATGGACTGGAAGATTTAAAAATAAGAAGACAAGCGGAGACCATCCAAACTATAGCATAATTAAGTTCAGCCAGAATACTGAGATGAATCCTGGGGAATTGACGAGACTTGCTCTCTGTTAAACTCCTGTGAGAAACCATAAGCTAACGCTGGTGTGAAAAATTCTCAAAGGAGTAAAATAGTACTTACAATAGTAGTAGCAGTAGTTGCAGAGGTGAAAATCAAATAGCTGTAAAACAGAAAAAGTCTTTGAAGTAATTCATACATAGATAACCATATTTACCAACACCTCCGCTCGGGCAGGATATGACATAAGGTCAATTTTTTTAGCAGAGTTTAACAGGTTTGAATTCAGTGTTTTCCTTCTCCTAGACTAGTTGCCTCACCAAGGCCTAAGAACCTAGTCTGCCCTACTATTTACCAATAGCTGGATGGAGAATAATGTGATTCATACCTTTCCCAAGGGTATAAGTGCTATGTGAAATGCAATCAGTCTCGTCCAGGATTTGAACTCGTGTCGCCGTGTCGAATTTCTACGGCGATAGCCATTACACCACGGGCACTTTATACATAGATAACGCGGTTTATCCAATTCCAGAGACATGAAAAGTGGAACCAAAAAAAAAAAAAAAGGAATCTCTTTGCCAAAGAGATAGCACAAAGATAGATAATTACCAAGACCTCAACCGAGAACTACAAAAAGTGTTAAATATGGCGCTGAAATTTGACCACATAATCATTCAAATACTGGTAATTATCTGTAAGTTTTACAACACACGATCTTCCCAAAAATCAGAGCTCAAGAAAGATAACTTTAATAATGAGCAAACCAATAAAATTTATGAGAGTGCCAGAAAACTGAGGTGACTAGCTGTCACTTGATCTCCAACGAAAACATTTTGAACCAAATGCAAATTTTTCAAAAACTATCTGAACTAACTGAGAATGAAATATTTAAGTACGTTTTTTCAACCATTAAGGAACGTTTATATAGGGTAATTTAAAAATTGTAAAATGACTGTCGTTTTGGCATGCCATATTCAAACTATTCAAAATAGTTTGAACAAAAAACAAAAACAGGATATGGATAATCTAGAATGGTTCCCTTTGAGAATTTGTTGCTAGTGAGTCAAACAGCAGGAAATATCATCGAAAACTTCGGCACTTACAAAAGATGGCCAGTTTGAACTTTTTTCGATCATTACCAGCCTCAACCAATCAAGACAATAGTGACATGTTGGGAAATACACATCTTAATCTTCCTAATCAGATACTAACGACACAAGGTTACAAATCTTTTCAAACCTATGAGGACAATCAACTTAATAGTGAGATACAAATAATTTCCTATTGATAGATAAAAGGGTCTCAGAAGTTATTTTTTAAACTTAAAAATGAAATGTCTATACTTGATTAAAGGGTTAGAGTGTGGTTTTTACTTTGTAGTAGAAATGAATAAAATTACTCAGAATATCAATAATACCAGTTGTAATAATACAAATAATCCAAGTTAAAATGATCCCGTTTTTGTATGGCTCATCGTTGTGGAATGTTTGTTGGCGCACCTGTGTTAAAATAGTCTCACTGCGAGAATAAACCAATTTCCACTCCAATTTGCAACTAAAAAGTGTGCGCTCACACCAAGCATTGTAATTTCTCAAATGAAGCAACTGTTAAATACAACTTACAGAGTGTTTTTCCTTGTATATTTATCCAGTAGATATAAATCGTAAGATACATTCTATAAGTAAGATGTCTTCACCTCATGCTTAATATCCGCAGAGGGTGGCCTTTAAGTAGTACTTATATGTGTTCTAATAGTGATAAGAATAATGAGAAAGTTGGTAATTAAAATAATTGGTAACATATAAAGGTAAAAAAAAGGAAAGAAAGAAAAGAAGAAAGAAAAAGGAAAGAAAGAAAATGACAGGTCTCTAAAAAAATGAATAACTGTGGCAGTTATAAAGTAAGGGGAAACAATGAATGGATGAATAAAAGAAAAAGATTACAAATTACGAATTAAAAAAAAGGAAAAAGAACAAAACCAAGAATAACATAAATAAAAAAAGAACGAATAAATAAATGATTTTTTAAAAAAAGAAAGAAAAAAGTGTATTTAAATGATAGAAAGAAAGATAAAAAGTTCGAGAGGAATAAAAAAAAGAAAAGAAAAAGAAGGAGCTGGTACGAAAGAAAGCAAAAAAGAAAAAAAGTGGAAAAGAAAACGAAAAAGAAAGAAAGAAAGAAAGAAAGAAAGAAAGAAATAGACGGGTGAGAAAAAGTACGTATATTAATGAATGGAAAGAAAGAAAGAAAGAAAGAAAGAAAGAAAGAAAGAAAGAAATTGACGGGGGAGATGAAGTATGCATATTAATGAATGGAAAGAAAGAAAGAAAGAAAGAAAGAAAGAAAGAAAGAAAGAAAGAAAGAAAGAAAGAAAGAAAGAAAGTGGATGAAACGCGAAAATCAGATTACAAAACTGCTAGAAAACAAAATCAAGAAGAAAAAATAAAGAAAACAAAGAAAGAAGAAAAAAACAAGATTAAAAAGTGTAAAAAATAGAGAAAAAAAAGGAAAAACTTGAAGAAACAGGTGGGGAAAAAATAGCAACAAAAAACAGGAACGATAAAAAAAGAACAGAAAAAAAAAAATAGGACGCCAAAGAAGAAGAAGAAGAAGAAGAAGAAGCGAATAAAATTGACTTAGGCAAACCAGTTCCATCACGTAAATGAAGAAGACAGAGGGATTTCCCGTCGAATGTTGCTATCCGTATCCTCACCACCATATCCCAACCCGTGTTCGTCTTCTCTACGACGGAGGCAGCCACTAACTGCCACCGTCACTCTCACGAAAAAGTGCTATCACGTCATTTAAGTGTGAGGCGTCGGCACTGGATGGAAGTACGCTCGAATTTTACCGGCGATTTATACAAGCAAAAATAACCCGGATGGTTTATAGATAAGTAAGAGAAAAGAATTAAAAAGAATGGGTAGACCCCTAAATATATATGTTACACAAAGTAGAAAGACATAGAAAGAAAAGAATAGAAAAGGGAAAATAGGGGGAAAAAAAAGGAAAGATATAACATAACGCTGAAGAGAAAAGAAAAAAAGAAGGAGAGAAAGAAAGAAAGAAATAAAGGAAGGAAGAAAGAAAAAAGTTCATTCTCAAAGTTATCAACAAAAAAAAAGAGAAAAGAAACGAAGTATTCATATTGTTCCTAAGATTATTTTCTTTCAAAGGTACTTTCTTCTTTCTCTCTGTGAAAACAGAATACCTGACAGAGGAAGTTTAATGTTTAAGGGATATTATTAAAAAAAAATAACAGAAAAAAATGTTTACATTGAAAAAATCTTTGAAAAAAAAACAAAACAAAACGGAAGAAGCATAAAGAAGAAAAGGATTCCTATTTCGTAAGGTAAGTAAAATGAATACTGTGTCGGAAGATTATGTTGCGCTAACTTTTCAAGACAGGGTAGGGTTGACTTCTTTGAAAATGGGAATTCGACACCGTTCTTTGAACTCACACCAAATACGCCACCATCTAAAATAACAAAGCAGTGGTTCACA
>OY757922.1:10478884-10486384 GCA_963585895.1 Sepioteuthis lessoniana
CCCTTGAGAAAGGTATGAATCCAATTATTCTCCCTCCAGCTATGGGTGAATAGTAGGGCAGACTGATTTCTTCAGCATTGGTGAGGCAACTAGTCTAGGAGAAGGAAAACACTGAATTCAAACCTGTTAAACTCCGCTTAAAAATTGACCTAGTGTCATATCCTGCCCGAGCGGAGGGGTTGGTAAATATGATTATGTTTCAATCTTTCAACTGACCTGCAAACATATGATTGATTTTAAATTGAATTGTTTGTGTAAGATAGCCATACATGAAACCATCTTACAGTGCAAACAAATGTTTTATACTAAATAGTATCATTTGTGTTAGATAGAAATACTTGAAATCCTTTAACTGTCCGGAAAGAATTGAATAATATTTACTAAAGCTATTCGTATTGGAAAGCAGTACTCAAAACCCTTTAACTGTGTGCAAATAAATGAGCTCTGGCTTGTTTGAAAATGTTATGTTATTAACAAATATATATTTGATAAATACATGTCTAAGCAGAATTTAGCATTAAATAACCTACAAGGGTTGATATGCCATAAAAACCAACCAACCAACCAATCAGATATCATAAAAAGATATACATAAACATTTAATGTCGTGTGTACTCATACAAGTATAAAAGCGCCCCCCCCCAACACGCATGTCCACTGACGAGTGTATTTTAAACCCTATAACAAACTTATTTATATGCCATAAATGGCGTGTGCTATACGATGTACTTTAACACAATCGCATGTTGGCGCACAAAACACGTGATTTGAACACTTAGACAAATAATTAATCTTGTCAGCTTCTTCAGCAAAATGAAGTGTGCAAACCTACTTGTAAAATCTCCAATAACCAAATAGGAGAAAAATGTTAACAATACCATCTAACGTTTAAACATCTTTTTTTCCTGGCTATTTTTCTTTCACTATCCTTATTTTTCTTAGTCCTCGACCAGCGACATTTTGTTAACTGGTCAGGGTGTTGTTAAAAAAAAATGCTTGCAAATTTCTCCCCTACATAGCAACGCGTAATACCACGGGATCACCCACTTCTTTTCCGGGGTCATCATCAGCTGGGTGTAGGTAAGCTGATCGTTTAGTCCAAGTGGGCTTTCTCTTCAGGCAATACCTGCTTGGCAAGGCTGAGTTTATCACTCGGCGCTTGAGATGCCACAAAATGGGGAATGCTGATGTGATCAAAAAATTTTTGTGAATCTTGATTAGTGCGTGCCCCACTCTATAAAATGACTTAATTTTATAGCTGACAGGGCAGTAATTCCCATAGATAACCCTCTCCTTACATAATAACATAACTAATTTGAGCCTTTGGGAAACATATTTTTTGAAAAACGTATCCTTTGTTCTACGAGAAAATATTCAAGAGTCTGACTCTACAACAGGTCAACTCTTACCCGGAGGGGTGATACATGTTATGAATCAAATAGATTTTATCAAAAATCAATCGTTGATAAGACTGTGTAAAAAAAAAAAAAACTATTTTAAAAAACAACTACACAAAAAATTCAGGTAGGAACATACACTGTATGTGCTTCCCTAACCTAGAGGTTAGGGAGCACATTTCATAAAAACTTGAAGTTTTGGCATGCCGTTAATATTCAATCTAGAGTGTTAAATTTTGAAAATAGTTTATCCCGAGTTCCATTGACCCTGTTTATATCACCGATCTCAACACCTATGTACTGAATGATTTTCATGGGGTGCGGTCAACAGCTCATCACGTAAACACTGTTACTCAGCACAAAACGTGTTTATACATATCTCTCTTAGATGAAAGAATATTTTTTCAGGAAGTCAGGATTTCACAAAGTTGCTAAATTCGAATAATTTTAAAATCAGTCATGCACTATTTCATCCCTCTCTCTCTCTCTCTCTCTCTTTCTCTCTCTCCCCTCAGTCTCTCTCTCTCTCTCTATCTATCTATCTCGCTCTCTATCTCTATCTATCTATCAATCTATCTATCTATCTATCTATCTATATATATATATCTACATCTATCTATCTATATATATATATATATACATCTATCTCTCTCTATCACTCTCTCTCTCTATCTATATATATATATATATATATCTATCTACTTCTCTCTATATATATATATCAATCTCTCTCTCTCTCTCTCTCTCTATATATATATATATATATATATATATATATATATCTGTGTTGGGGTGTGTTTATATAGCATCTCACTGAACCCTGAAAAAGTTGTATTTGCCTAAAAGCTCAGCCACAGTTGGATATAACACAAGGACGACTTTTCAGTTGGTTTGACATCAGAGTTCCCCTGTCTCCTATATCTTTTGCCTTACTAAGGCTAAAGTGCTCAGACTGCTCAACTATTCACTCATAGGTGGACAGAGAATATATCAATATATGCTTTTTTCCAATGGGCATTAGTGAAAGGAGATTTCCAAACAACCTCGACCAGAATTTGAACGTGGCTGGCTGGATTCATTTCCTTCGGTGATAACCGTTACGACAAACGAGTTTGCAAGTTGTTTATTGAGTAAGAACAATTTGATTCTACTCCAACATAAATTATGGAAGAATGGTTTTCACTCTCTTCTCTGTCATTATCGTAACGGAATATTTTCTTGATATTTCTGGTCAACGTTTCAGGGAGAATTGGATCGATGCCTTCCAAAAAGCAAATAATGCAAAATTAACAGAAACATTTAAAGCTGAAACACAAACTGTTATTTCAATAACATTACAACACACACACACACACATATATATATAAATATATATATATCATTATATTTGAATATATACATGCATAAATGTAAACATATGTGCATGCTTTTACATTTTTGCCAATGGTCCTAGAGACCTGGGTTCAATCCCAGGTCGGGTCATACCAAAGACTTTAAAAATGGTACTTGATACCTCATTTCTTAACACTCAGTAATCTAAGGTACGTATCGAGGGTAAAGTGGAGTATTCCAGGGAAAGGAGTAACGCCCTCCCCTACACCTCAATGTTGTAGCCATTTAAAAAGGGGGCCTTCTGATCGCCCTCAACAACGGTCGCCAGCTTTACTTACTTTATATATATATATATATATATATATATATATATATATACATATATATATATATATATATATATATATATATATATATATATATACATGTGGTTTGGCTACAAAGTTCATAGGCTGAAAAGTTTATATATTCATATCTACTGTTGATGATATTTTAATCCAAGCACTGCAATAACGATGAAAGACATGTGTAAACCACAAGAGGTCTATGCTGAAAAATAATCTTCAATTAGTCATATTCCATTAGAGTATTTTGGTCAGTCAATAAACTTATCAGGCGTCCGTTGCATACTGGGTATTTTAAAAAATGATAAATAATCATTTCTAAATACGAAATATATACAAGTGAAACCGGTACTTTGTTTATCATTTGTCTATAAACTTAATGGTGCCTTCATGATTACACATATACACAAATTAAATCACGCATTTACATGAACACAGAAAAAATACAATCGTTAAATGTTGAATATGTTTCAATTTACTCCATGTCAAAACGACAGATAATAGAGCATGTTTTCAATAAATGATCACCTATATAAATAAATATGTTTCAAAAGAGGGCATTATCAGTAGTACTCAGATATCTAATATACATATGTATATATATATATATATATATTAATTGATTTTTCTGCAATAAGGAGAAAATTACAACTACTTTGCTAATATGAGACATATATATATATATATATATATATATATATATATATATATATATATATATATATATATATATGTCTGTGTGTCAGGGTATCTGTGTACTGTGTGCCTGTCAGCAAATAGCTGTGTGTGGCAGTGAGATTCTGATATTAATGTTGTTAAACTAATAGTTATATAAGTATATATATATATATATATATATATATTTATATATATGTGTGTGTGTGTGTGTGTGTGTGTGTGTGTGTGTGTGTGTGTGTGTGTGTGTGTGTGTGTGTGTGTTTGCGCGCACGCGTTCGCACACATGTGCATAGTGGAACACGTTTCTGCGCGCTTATTAGGGATATCATTTCAAAAACTGCATACATTGAGATTGATTCCTAATAAACATTCCTTATAGCTTGAACATCTCATAGATTTTTATCACATTTTCTAATATCTGAAGATCCACCCATCTTAGTTTATGCATCCATATACTATTCCATTTATCTCGTATCTGTTAAGGAGTTATATATCAATCCTTTAAAGCAAGTTATCTATCGATTTATCAATTTATGTCGGCTTATATTTATCTGTCTATCGATCTATCCTTCTTTCTACGTATATTTATATATAATTTTAAATCATATATATATATATATATATATATATATATATATATACATAACTATATACGTTTAAATCATATATATATATGTATGTGTGTGTGTGTGTGTGTGTGTGTGTGTGTGTGTGTGTGTGTGTGTGTGTGTGTGTGTGTGTGTTTAGAATATGTATATTTTGGCGGCATTTCTTCTTTGATACATATTTGATGGAACATTATGGAAATTCTTGTCAACATATCGTGACAGACAGATAGCAAAACTAGACAGAACTAGATAAAAAAAATGGCGAGATAGAAAGATAGCTAGATACATTTATATATATATATATATATATATATATATATATATATATATATATATATATATATATTGCAACATATTTGATTGAACATAATAGACATTTTTTGTTGACATATTTTTTGTTAATCCTTTTGATTTGCCGTATCAGTCTTATGATATTCGGCGAGAATTGGTTGATAAACCTTCCATGATTAGTTATTTCCCAAATAGTAATGTACAAACAAAACTTATATCACTTTTGTAATACATCCTCCCCTGACGATGGCCCAAGTTTGAGCAGATTGATACTTCGGAAATAATTAATCATGGAAGGTTTGTCAAAACCAATTCCCGTCGAATATCATAAGAGCAATACGGCAATTCGAAAGGATTAACTAAAAAAATTCTACCCAGAAAATGTCTATAATGTTCAATCAAATATGCATCAATATATATATATATATATATATATATATATATATATATATATATATATATATATACGAGGATCTTAAATAATTTTATTGATGTTATACACATGAAACTCTCATCCCCTTCGAAGTACTCTCCTCCGGCTGCAATGCACTTGTTGTACCGTTATAACAACTTCTGGAAGACCCAATGGAAGTCCTCTTGTGTGAGCGTGTCAATGATCTTTGTCACAGCCTCTTTCATCTCCTCAATTGTCTCATAACGACAGCCTATGAGCTTAGGGAATAACCAAAAGTCACAGGGAGCAAGGTCTGTACTATAGGGAGGCTGAGGAACTGTCTTGATGCCCATCATGGTCAAATAGTCTGTGACAAGGAGTTGTGAACTGGTGCATTGTCCTGCTGGAAATGTCACTGACCCGATTTGAAAAGTGCTAGCCTCTTCCCTATGAATCTCTTCTTGAACTCCCTAAAAGCTTCAACATAGTAACTCTAACCAATCAACTCAGGTGTATTGACTTCGTTACACTTCCCACACCTCTCATCATCCCTCACACCTCTCATCATCCCTCACAGACTTCCTACCTTTCTTGAATCTCTTATGCCTCTCAAAAGCTGATGTTCGATTCATGCAAGATAGTCCAAAAGCAGCCTGAAGCATTCCATACGTTTCTATGGTCTTTTTACCAAGTTTATTTTAAATGCCTGTACAAAAAAGTCTCGAAACTTATTGAATACACCACGTATATCTATATATCTATATATATATACCGATCTTTTTATCTAGTTCTGTATATATATATATATATATATATATATATATATATATATATATATATATATCTGTCAGTCTTTCTATTTCAGTTAATTCATATCTGTCTATATTGCTTTTTAAATCCTTTGCTATCAATTAACGTTAATGCATTGCAATATATTTGAATACAAATTCGTATTATACATTTTCTGTGATACACGTCTATATACACGCACACGATGTCACACACATCCCCATTGACAAATCACGCACGCCTGTGTGCGTATACGTTTGCGTGTGTGTGTTTGTGTATGTTAGAAAAAGTTTCAGAAACAGACAGAGAGAGAGACTGAGAGAAAGAGCGAGAATAGACGCCAACAAAATTCTTCCAATCTAACAAAGTTTTCAAATATTACCAATATTTTCAAACATATATTACATTAGTTTAGTTAAAAAGATTGATTTGCAGATAAACAATGTGTTACAAATATTCAATAAAAATTATCCCCCGATAAACTATGTGTTCTTACATGTATATATGTGTGCGTATATATGTGTGTTTATGTATGCCTTGATCTATGTATGTGTATGCATGTATGTATATATAAGTGGACATGCAAATATGTGTGATAGTGAGCCTCTGTGTGTGTGTGTGTGTGAACATAAGTCCGCTGAGGCAAAAATCATTTATCATTCAAATTAAATATTTCCTCCAATTAATCGCAATGTATCTCAATGGATTTTATTCGCTTTTGTACAGAAACCACACCGATCGAACATTATACAGCGAAAGTTTCAGATCTAAAATACATATATATATATATATATATATATATATATATAGAGAGAGAGAGAGAGAGAGAGATGGATAAAGAAAGTTCTGATTATGAGAGTAATATAGATATTGTATAAAATGATATTAGCAGAAAATGTTATTGTATCAAGCAAATGATAGGTAACGATTTAAAAAGATGTATATATATATATATATATATATATATATATATATATATATATATATATATATATATATATATATAAACAGAGACAGAGAAAGAAAGAGAGACAAACACATATTGAGAAAGAAGGAAAGAAAGAAAGAAAGAAAGAAAGAAAGCTATCCTAAACCAGAACTAGATTTTAACATATATCTAAAGAACTTCTTGATTTCTCAATAGGTGCCCAATTCATTCAGCCTTGTGCCACATCGAAGCAAAGAGCTTTGTAAATTACTAAAGAACTTCTTGATATTATACGCAATCATGAATCCACTCTCACTTATTTATATATGTATGACATCATTCATGGACTTATCATCAATGCAATTAGCAAACAGAGTTCGAATCTAAGTTGAAATAGTTGATCTTCACTTTGTCATAATACCACTCAGTTGAGGAATGATTCAATGGTTTACTGATAACATGCTGATACTATGCAAATCCAATAGAAATTGTTACATGTTGCTTGGAGAGAAGATGGGCCTTGCAAAATAAGTCTAGCATCCTACTTTGCCGATTTTCCTGGTTACAATCATAATTTGATTCAATATGTATTTATACTGTGTTGTATATGTACATATACAGTCGTGTTGTGAATACTGTATATATATGAAGAATATATATAAGGAACTTGACGTTAATTTACTTATATTTCTATATTAAATATGCTGATTAGTATAAAGTTCTGGTAATGAGAGTAATA